>VOMN01060863.1:0-48367 GCA_014899125.1 Orchestia grillus
CACATGTGGTATATATCCTGATCCGGGTTCTTCGTCATTTCCCATTTGATTGTAAACCTGTATCTGATGTGAATTACTTATGGTAAATAAATGTCTACAAATGTTTACAAATGTTTACAAGTAGAAGACAGCATACATTCACATAAAGAAGTAAATATCCCCGGAAGTCCGCATGCGCGGACCATTGTATTTTCGTTCACTACACGGAGAGAAAGTAGGCTTCATGATGATCTTTAAAGGATTTATAAGAGGTATTTCGAAGAATATTCGAAGGCATGGAATCTCAAAACTTAAAGCCTGCAAAGAGACTGCAATGCTGGGATTTGAGGAAGTGCTAATTGGTCTCAGTTCATTGCGAGTTCAAAGACCCAAATAGTGATTAACAATTTTAGTGTTCTTAGGCCAAAGACCCCAATAGTGATTAACAATTTCCGTGTTCTTAGGCCAAAGACCTCAATAGTGATTAACAATTTCCGTGTTCATACACTCAGTGACCTGGGACAGTTCCGCAAGGTTAAGAAATTAGAATTAGGCTAATTTATCATTATTCGTGGTAGCACCATCTTTGGAGTACAAACATATGGACTGGAATTATTCCATGGAGATTTGGGTTGTTGCTCGTTTTAATGGTTTAAATATAAATTTCCAAGCGAAAGTTGATGAAAGTTGGGCTTTGTAAGAATTCCAATCTATTTAAAAATTAGTTAGTGCGTTCATAATAATCTTGGTGTGCTAGAACTCTCATGGCTCCTCGTTGGTCTCACGAAAAATTCGTTTTGTTTTTATCGGTCTCATAGCAGGCTTCTATTCCGTACTGAAGAAAAGGGTTAATAAGTGAATGGTGTAGGAATTTTAAGGCATCAGTTAGAAGTCTATTTTTTGTTTTATGAAATACTCCAAGCGATATCGAAAGTTTTTACAAATGAATGATGCATATTCACTGAGAGTCAAATGCTTGTTAAAGATTATTTAGCTAAACTTTGAGTGATTCAAGACCGCTATGCACAATAGGAGTCCGAAGACCCTCGCTCATTTGCATGCAGGAATGGAACAAGGTTCCACCAACGGAGGGTCAAACTTTAGCTTCCAGTCACAATAATCGTCTCCATGCTGTTATTCCAAGTAAAGTTCCCGCTACTGAATACTGTGAACTTTTTTTCAATGTTGGGCAATTTTTTCCATCCCAAAGATATTTTTGTTCAGCTGATTTTATGGTTTTCAATAAATTTTGTTCTGTTCTGTTGAAATATTCTGATGAGTATATGTTGTCTAAGCTACCTGTACTCTTTTCCGTTTTGCACGAGCTCGAAATTTTCAAATATCTCAAAAAAAGTTGTTCAATTACCAATGTCCTGGCAGTGTACATAAATCGTAAATAATGGAAATCCTCGTTAATCAAACCTAGAACAGATCCTCACAGGCCTAAAAAAACATGCATTCTCATAAGAGCGAATAATTTTTTCACAAGTATAAAAACACAGTTTTTAGAGTCTAGATAACACGTTTCGCCATACGTCTGAGTTTAATGTATTCTTTCGCATTTAATCCTCTGGGTCCTGAGTTTATCAGTGCACGTAGTCGTTAGAATTTGATCAAACTGTGTCAGTTGCTGCTGTTGTTCGCGTCTGACAAAGACTTCCATAAAGAGTCGACGTGTTGTATGGCTGGTGCTCAGAGACACTCCCGATAGTTCTCAAGCTCAAAAGAACGTTGATAATATTGTACCATAGAGATATAGATAGATATCTCTATGGATACAGATAGATATAAATATGCATAGATATAGATAGATAATGATATGCATAGATATTGTATTGTACCATAGAGAAAGTTTTGAGCCGTGTCTTGGGTGTCCCTGCAGTACTCAAAGGAATCAATATCAGACCTTGGATCATCTCAGTTTTGAGTGCAATTAAAAAATATTTTCTGTACACACAGCATGAATCTCGACTAGCTACCCGTACGATTTTCCTCTCCATTCTACTTCTGTTTCTCACCTTTCCAGACGTTATTAACGGAACTCTTCGTGAAAACTTGGAACAAATTTGGTTCGAGCTGTACTCCCGGTCTGGAACGGCCGTGGATTCATCAGGTGAGAGTTGGCGACGTAGATAATGAGTTGTGGTATGAGGATTTAGGAGAGCTGTGGAATTGCCGGTTGAGTGCTGATAGAGTAGATAATGAGTTGAGATATGAGAATTTAAGAGAACTGTGGATTTGACGGTTGAGAGCCGACAAAGTAGATAATGGGTTTAGATAGCAAGATTTAGGAGAGCAGGATGTCAGTGTCAATTGAGAGCCGACAATGTAGATAACGAGCGGTAATGATGACTGGTAGCCAGCACCGCGGTTGGCGATGACCACAAATTCATTCAGTAACGATTCAAGCACAAGCAAATATTTCTCATCCAAATACGAAGTAAAGGATGATTTTCAACCTAGTTTTTGAGGAAGTTCGAAGATCGAAAAGGAGGATCACTGACAGCTCCTACCAAGACACAGCTGTCGCTTTTTACAATTGACATACACGTATTTTGAATAAACAAAAGCTGCTCCCAAACAAGGTGTTCTGAGGAGATCGCCGTCCGACTTACGTCATAGGCCTTAGAGGACCCTGGCGACTCGGTAGGACTCCCAACTTCTCTCTAGGATCTAATACTAAAATCAGTTTTTTCAGTTGACGTCCCTGAGGGACTTTGCATATTTCTAAGATCCTTTGAATTATCTGCAGTGGATTCAGCAGCTCTGTTTGTGTCAAGCTGTCATTTGTTTTTGTATATGATGAAGTGAAGCGTTTTTTGTCTATGTCCTCCTGTACTATCAGTGAATTCACAAGTCAATTTTAACAGCGTACAGTCACTCATTACTCCTGCCCCTCTTCCCTCCTCATTTCTTTAGCGCGAATATTTTTGATTCCCATCTTTGGACACACTTTATGTGGGTAGGGATACTTAAACTAATAATCTAATCTAACAAAATTACTCGTTCCTAAAGTCTTTCTCTTTCATTATTTTCAGTTGCGATTTGAAACGATGACTTCGTTCATGCAAACGTCGGCATCTATATCTAAGCCTCTAACCAACACACATGTATTTTGTCAGCTCAGGGGTATGCGAACTTGCCGTCTACTTGTCAAGACAGAAGTCTCGTAAATTCAGTTCCCCTGTTCTTTCTATAAGGCAGTAAATCTTTAGGAACACTGTACCGGGACATACTGCTCCTCACCATGCCATGAATACTATCATTAAATTAAAAAATTAAGTATCAAAAACACGATAAAAACTTTCAATAGCTCTGATACCATAGGTATACAAAGATTTTATTATCAACGTATCTGACAAGTTTGGAAAATTTCAACTATCTTAAAAACCGTGAATATCTTGGAGTTAATCAATTGAATCCCCTAAATGCCTTCAATCGTTTATTTTGCGGGCCCCCCTTTTTGCACTCCCCAGTTTTTTTGCTTGCATCTTCAGCATCATTCCTCGAATATTTTATATTTTTGAGGAATTGAGGTCCTCATCCCCCTCGATGATCCTGTAGCTTCTCGACAATATTTTAGCATCATAAAAGTTCTGCAACATTTTAGAATACTGAGGCAGAATGAAGAATATGAAGATTGCGTATTTTATTTTAGTGTATCTATGCAACCGACGTTGCCAAGCCCAGGGTGAGGGTGCCTGACCTGGGCTGACCCTGAGTGCAGGCGATACTCGTCTCGTGACCCAAGTATTTTTGGTGCTTTTTGACTTCAGCTCAAAATTTTCAGTTTACAGTACGTGGGTGGAATAGGCGCTTTTGACGCAAGCGCGAGTATTTCGAATGCTTGATTCTAATTATTTGGGGCATTAATAAAATGATACTCAAAATAGTGCGTCATCATTCGAAAAGGATTGCGTACAGAGTTTTCCATGAAAATGCAACCCACTATTTGTAATTCAATAGTTTCCTAACTAAAACTTAACTAATATTAAGCTCAAATCTAGTGCAAAAATTCATCTTATAAAACCAATGCTGCCGTTGATAGTAGAAATTATGCCCTCAATTTGAGTTACTGTCGGCAAAACTAAGCGCGATTGCCGTAAATGTGAGGCGTGAATTAGACGTTAAAGCGAGGACGTCCTGTGCTTCACTTTCGTGATCCGTCGGCAGGTTTCGAGCACGTGTTTATTGGGGAGCTGGACGGGGGCACCGTGGGGGGCTTCCACGACTGGATCTCTTTCTACAGGAAAGAAGGAGCGAGCAACGTGAACTACCAGGGTTACCTCGAGCTGGCCGATCTGGGGCGGGCGGTGAGTTGATGAATGATTCTTTCACCTCTGAAAGGATAATACGTTTCAATGAAATTAATAAGCCATTGGAATTCATAGTTTCGTAATAAAATTCAAATGGGACAATTGATATTCTTTTGGTTAGCCTTCAGCTTTATTTAGAATATTTTTTACATTTTAATGATGACGTGCTAGGCTTATACGAGCCCTAAGGTCAATACAAGAGTAAATTTACATTTAAACGAAAAAAACGTGTTGTAGTCAAAGGGTTACCCGCTTCTTTAGTAACTCGACACTGCTTTTGTAGCACGTACATACTACAGGGTGCCTTCCATGTACCTATATGTGATATACTTGTTTGATGCGCCGTGTTATTATGGCTCAAAATCTTTAATTCCAAATATTTAAAATACTCGTAAGTGTTCTCGAGTCAAGAACGTGTTCGAATTTTGTATAAAAGGGCCTAAGATTTTTGAAAGTGTGTTTTTGAGCTGAAATGACACATTTTGAATGAGCGGATCTAGAAATTTTGAATACGAAACAGAAATTCTAAAACAGGAAGTCTTTTGGATTTTCACTTCAAATTTTCGGTTATCGTAGCTTTAATTAGGCCTTTGGGACTTCTATCTTTCGTGTTCTCTTTGCTACTTTTCATTTTCATACCTTCTTCACTGATTATTGTTTATCTGTTTTTTCTCTCCTTTCTTAACTTACTGTTTCCATGCGCAGGGAATCCTGTGTGGGAACTTACCACGGCATAGATTCCACGTTTTCTGAAAATCACGCTATATGGCCCCTTCTTTTCTCTCTTTTCGGATAAGATTACATCTGGGTGGGGAGGATTAAGATTATTAAAAATCCAATCTTTGCTCATTAGATTTACGTTTAAATTTTTGGAAACATTTTTGGCAGCAGGGGACGTGATTTTCTGTATCTTTTCGCAATGAAATCCTTCTGAAGTTATTTATACAGTAAAAAGTACATTCGGTAGTTAGAATTTTTCATGGGCTGCATACTCTAACCGAAGTTTATTTCGTCTTCTAAACTTGGATGTTTATTCAATATCAAAATTTCGTGATATCATTGATTTGTGAAGGAAACATTGGTAAGGAGATGCGGGGTTTTACGTTTTTCACAAAGAAGTATAAAAATATGTACTTAGGATTTCAGTAGAATTGATGGAGAACAGTTGGTTGGCGACAGGAAACACAAGTTCCTGATTGTTTTCCAGTTGCAAACTTTTCACTGGACATATACTCTTGAAAGTATTTCCTATAGAGTAATAATTTTAGGATGAAGGGCAAAATCTATACCAAGTAAATTATGATAAATGCGTTTTTTATCCAATACAGCTGAATATGAATTCTATATCAAAATTTCTCAATGATTTGAACTACCTAAGAGTGATATGTGAACGATATTGAGTAGGGCTTTACACATACGTTTTTCACCATAATTGTCTAAATATTCATACTTCAGATCTCCGGAGAACCAATGGAAAATAACTTGTACGCAGCAGGACACAGCATTTGCCGATTTTTGGCCTCATGAAATCATTTGGCTCTGAATATCTTTTTAATTCCTTGCATGTTACCGAGGTATACAACGAGCTAAGGATGATTAACTATCAGCACAGTTTATTCTGTCTTCGCTTCATTTGAACTAACATCGTTCGATTTACTCTTCTGAGTTCTCAATTGAACGACTTACATTTAGTACACTCGATGCACCACACACCGAATGCCTGTATGGATTCTGGGGCACTGTACAGGTAATTATTTATATCAAATCGCCAGCTCAACTATGAAAATATCCACACTTTCCCAAAATTGGACAGTTTTCAGGTCCATCCGTTGTCGGAATATTGAATGTTAACTAAAATAATGTAATATTAATCCGATTTTAACAGGGCTACGTGTTGACTAGCCGCTTCACGTGGCACAACACAAGCAAGCCCATTGGTGGTGGCCTGGTGGGACCTTCACCGGAGTACCAGCTGGCCCTGTACACTCTCTGCTTCTATGTCAGACCTAACTCCATCTGCCCCGTTCAAGTCAACGGGGTGCCATTTGACGTGCAAACTTATGACTACGACGGACTCGAGCTGGTGGCCAGCGCATATCCCATCGTCGTGAACTGAGGCTTGTGAGTAGCGGGTCTCGGTGGTCGTCTGTTTTTGTGGAGAAAGTGTGTTTTCAGCGTGTTAGTGTGTTAAAACAAGGATGAACTAGGGGTTTATTCCAGAAATACGCGTCCTCAACGTGCTTGAAATATTTGATGTAAATGGAGCTGTGAGTAGAAAACTTGCAGAGAAGTACGTATTGTTAATAGTTATTGTGAAAATAACGGTCCTTGAATCTGTTGGTTAATTATCGATCAGTTTCAGTCCTTGTAATTAAAATCGATTCTGTATGGTTGAATCCTCATATTTGTTATACGCTATCTGTCGTATGCAGCGTGAAGTCAGCGCTCATTTTAACCAACCCAATGAATTAGCACACTCGGCTCACATGCTTTCAATTTAAAAAAAAAAAGCACAAACTTTTGAATGTGCTGAAAGAGAATATTCCACGAAGGGATTAGGAGTTCTAGTTGCAGGAATCTAATGTGGGTTTAACGGTTAATTAAACGCAGACTTGTAGGAATCTAATGTGGGTTTAATGGTTATGCGCAGACTTGTTGTAGGAATATAATGTGGGTTTAACTGTTAAGCGCAGACTTGTAGGAATCTAATGTGGGTCTAACCGTCAAGTGCAGACTTACCTTTTGCCTCGCGTCTCTCACGGAGGAGAGCGACAGACTGTGCAGTAGCTCCTAGGACCAGTGTTTTAATTTTCATTTCACTCATTTAAATTCCCTGTTGCGTATTTTTTGAGGGGTGCTATATCTCTTTGCCTGTCTAGACTGTTGCGACAAGACAATTAAATTTTGCTACGATGTTATGCAGTTTTAAGTTCAAGCATGATATAAATAATATGCGAAGATGGTTAAGTTGTCACTTCTTGGACGTTGTTGTTATGGACTACAACTGCCGCCATGTCCAAACAGAAACGATGTATCATTTGTCGTAAGACTTTTCGGCTTCTCCTGCAGTTTTGCTCAAACTTTTAATTTTTCTCGATACATTAACGTTTATTTCTGGGTCGAGACAGTGTAGCTTATCATTGAATGCGTATATAATAAGATCATTGTTTTATCGTACTAATACGCGTTACATTCATGCATATTATCGTAATGTCGAACTTTTCTTAAGTCGTATAACTTAACCGGTTTGTATACTTGAGAGTATAGCAATTGTCTTGGAATGAGACCCGTGGCGAGGGAACTAGAGTCCCTCCTGTTTAATTGACGTTGATGTGCTAGAATTCTGGCGACGTTGTCTGTTTGTGGTTGGAATTCATCAGGGGCTATTCGATCATGAGATACGATACCAACTAATGTTCCTACTTCAAAAATTAAAAGCGTAACTTATCATATCTAACACATATGTTATAGATACATGTTCATATCCTGTTAGATGTGTTACGCAAATGTAACATAAGGGTAGGAAACAGGTATATATGTATCTAACTCGTGTAGATGAACATGAATGTTAATGTGATAAATTTGTCGTCGGGTTATTTTTCGTAGTTAACAAATGGCGAATTCGGGTGCATTTTCAATTTTAAACAGGGATGAAATATTGTTCATTAATGCTCGAGGAAATGGAAAATACGATTGTCAGAAAATTCAACAATTTAATATTCATTTTTCTTATGTACAGTAGTTGTGGCTGTAATTAACTGCATATTTTTATAATATTTTAACACTGGTAGGTAGCCTACCAAGGGATAGCAACAGAAAATGTACTGTCGATGAATAAAAAATCCAATAGCATAGCAAGCTTAAATTAAACCCTACCTAGCACAAATATATCTCCAAGTACGGTTAATCTATGCCTAGTCATTACAGAAATGATCGATAGTTATTCTGGGTATGTAAGGCTTGCAGCATTAAAGTCTATTAAGAATTCGATCCCATGATGTTTAATTAGGAAGTCTCGTATCTTCGAACGCAACGTGCCTGGAATGCCACTTAAAATGGACCTTCATTAAAAATGTTCTTGCTTCTTGACCAACAACTGGTTGGAATCTTTGCGTAGAAAGACCGATATGAAAGCGAGGGACAGAAATGAATCGTGAAAACAAGCTGCAGCGGTTGTGGCCTTCCCGTGCTGACACGAAGTCGAGTCAAATGACTTTCAAATAATTTGTACGAAGTGAAACGTAAAACAATGAAATTAAGAAAAACTAGTTACTAATTGTAATGCTCATATGAGATGGTATTCAACAAGGATGGATAAGTTCATCTGAACTGAGAGATATACAAGCCTATTTAAGCATAATTTTTTATTGATTACTTCACGATTGATGAAATTTTGGACTACTCTCTCGGCATGGTCACTTAAACTAGGATTTTTTAATGCCAGTTGAGTTTGATATTAAACAGGAAAGATCGATTCTATCTTAGGGATTAAAAGTAATAAATTAATACAGAACGAATTAGAAAACAACTGAATTTTGCTACAAATGAGTCGGTAACAGAGGAATATTTTTATCGCGAGTCGTTTTAGCGAAGACTGACGCGTCGCTTTCACCAATCAAAAACTTGTTTCTTATCGAGACGTGCTCGAAGAGAGAACCCTGATTGAATAAAAGCATGTTTTAGTTAGTAACACGATGATATAATGTAAATAAACATTTTTAACGGGCTTGCGCAACAAAGGTTTCAAAAGTTCCAACAGGCTTAAACTCTAGGAAATTTTTCCATAAACCTAAGGAAGCTACAATCGTTCTGAATAACACTGGTTTCCATCATCTCCCTACAGTTCCATCTTCCTTCGTTTCCCTACGAATTCAAATGTACAAGAGCAAGTATCTGGTCTAAGTAAGAATTAGCTATGTCAACAAATGTATTTCTCCAGAAATGTACATACGTAGAAATGTAAGTAATCGATGGTAGGCAAGAACTGGTCACGAAGTCCTTGTGCAAAATTTAGATTTGTCACATACGATTTACATTTCAGAAAATTTTTCTGGACGTGGGTAGTAATATTGTTCAAGGAGAATATTTATGATTGAAAGAGAATATCTCTCGCCATGGCAAGGTACGTGGAATCTTTATATTACAAAAGGACTTGAGTGATCAGCTTCATGGTGATAGAATATTGATATTCTATAGCGCTACTGACACTACGGCAATATGACATTCAAGTCCAGGGCTACTTTGGGGCGTTGTTTCCAAGAGAATGTTATGGGCAGGAAATTAGAAAGCAAAAATTCTTCGAGAAATCCTTATAAAAATATACGAACTTTCACAATCTACGGCCATTCAAATTCTACGAGAATCTGGAGACGAAATTTACATTGTGTTAAAGACTGAAATTTGATCTAACATTGTTCAAGGCTAACCCAACAGCAGCCCAGATTGGAGTACATAATATTCTCCTCTATCGTGTGATTTGATAGTGTTGCTGTTCTAGAAAGTATCCCATTTAGGCAAAACTCGGCTCTAGGATACGTTTCTAGATCGGTTTGATATGGATGACGAGGCTCCCAAAGCAGCTGTGGACTTGAATGAAGCTTAGAAAATCTCTGCAATATACACTTTGTTTGAGGCCTTAGTCAATCAGTAAAGACATTTCGAAAATAACGAAAGTTATTTGTACCTCGAGTGAGTACACAAAATTGAAAGCACCCTCGCAAAAATCGTCCAGTTAATGAATGCAGTTAATGGATGCTCGTTCGAGTGAGAAGAAAAAGAACTTAGGCCTATAATTGAGTTCTGAAATCCGATTGTAATTGAAACGAACGAAAGTTTATCGAGTAAAGTGCAAGCAGGACTGACAGAAAACGAAAAGTTAGAAAACATTCCGTACGAGAGACAGAAAATTTGTGACATGAATACGGCTGAACTTATAGCTACTCAACAATCAATATTAATATAATTAAAAAAAAAACAGAAATAGCTTTCATTAAATAACAATAGTAGGTCGAAAAATTGCGTGAAGTAACTTTTCATACGCAATTATTATGAGATCTGTTGCGTCGTACTGAAATAAAACTTGAACCAGAAGCTTTTAAAATACAGGTTGAGCTATCTTGGCACAGAAAAAATTTAATAATGCTGAAATGTACCTCAATTATATGTATATGTTCGTGTGTCTATTTGTTATCAAGAGAAAATATATCTTTAGGAAATGTTTAAAAAAACACAAAGATTGGGAGCTGCAAGTGAAACTCCCCCTGGAACTAATTTGAAAAAATAAAAATTAGGCAATTTTTTAGAATTGCTGCTCAAAATATTTTTGTTAAGATCAAGCTTTCGCATGCTGATTTTGATGTCACAGGCAAATTTTCCTTCCCTAGAACATCTTGAGTCAAAAGACAGAAATTCAGAGCGAGAAAGGAAAGCTTAATACGCAACCGATTTAAAATCAAATTTTCAAGCTAGGAATCAAAAATTATTCAAATCCGCTCATGGGACAGGAACCAACTCAAAGTTCCTCTCCCTACCTAGAAATCTGACCTCATTTTGAGGTTTTAATCTGAAAGTAATTCAACAATTCCACGGTTGCAAAGAATGAAACGGCATTTTAGAGTCAGCGGGATGACCGCTAGCAGCAGACGACTTTAATATCGCGTGTTTGCACCCGCCTGCGGTCTGTGTGAGTGGTGATGACTGGCCACGAGATGGCATCGAAGCTGTTAACCTGGGACTTAACGTTGCAGAAACTCAGCGTGAAATAATTGCACAAAAACTCGGCGCAAAATGAGAGCTCAGAAACTCAGCGTGAAATGAGAGCTCAGAAACTCAGCGTCAAACGAGAGCTCAGAAACTCAGCGTGAAATGAGAGCTCAGAAACTCGGCGTCAAACGAGAGCTCAGAAACTCAGCGAGAATGACGGCTCAGAAACTCAGCGTGAAATGAGAGCTCAGAAACTCAACGAGAAAAGAGCTTAGAAGCTCGGCGAGAAAAGAGGATTCAAAGCTCCCGAACTGAACTTATCTTAAGGAATAAACCAATAAACCAAACATGGAGACATTCCACGTTAGACAAAAAGAGTCCCACAATACAGGTCTGAGGGATATTTTCCTCCATTACTGCTTTCTACGAGCCACTGTTCTGAGGAGTCTTTGAACATTTTTGGAGCAGGATGAACCAACTTGAAATGGTGTTGTAAAACATGGGCTGGACAGGCGTACCATTAGTTCCTTGAACGTATTACGCTAATGTGCAGAATGAACACTGAACATGAATATGCGTACTTTTTGTACCGTGACCAACTCCGATGTAAACGTCTTATCTGACTCCGTAACATGAGTAGAATCTTTACTGCTCTACGACAGTGATCATTCCTTGTCTCTCCACTGTGTAGTTGAAATTTTAGGACCACTTTTTTCTTTTTCTCATTTTCTGCGGATGAGACTATCGGGAAGGTATCTGAACTGAATTCAAGAGGAAATGGTCGCCATAACCCTCTCTAAAAATGTTCCGTTTAGTCTTGCGTTTCGATGCGATGGAGATCAAGAGCTGTAAAAATCAAATAACTATCCCCGTCACTTCATCAGAGTAGTTTAGGCTTCCATTTTTCTTGAATTCGAACGTTGATGCTGAAGTACACAAAAAATATTCTTACACACGGGGTAGCTATCTCAGGGGATGAGAAATGTGTGAATAGGTCGTTGTAGCTGCCGAGATCATTTTGAAGAGTTCCAACCTCCGGCTGTTGGCTGTGGAGGCCGTCATGGAGACCGTCTCCTCATGTAACTGTTGGCTGTCGAGGCCGTCATAGAACACCCCAGATACCATATTTAATGTTACGATTTGTTTTCCCTCATAAGGAGGTAAAGTCCATGAAGTACAAGTACGTTTGTTGTGGAGTCCTGCAAGCGACATTTATCCGCCATTTCAGGTAGTTTTTCGAATCCTGTTCATTTCAAACCATTTGCATCTGTATCACCGGAGTACCCCCTACCTAGAATTCACGTTATTTCATTTCTTTCTTTTGTAATTGATGGAGCTCTAAATAACTTATTAACATCTTTTATCGTATTAGCGTCGAGTGTTTTAAAAACCATTCTAAAAACGAAACTTGTGTGTACAAGAAGAAGACTTCGAGAGACCTTTGCTTCACTTCTCGCAGTCGATGCCTCGAGCTGGGGTGCGAGACCACGGGGCGGGCGTGTGCCGGTTGCCCGGTCCAGCATCCCCAGGAAGGACCGACCCCCGGGAAGGGCTGAGCTGCGCTGTACTAGTGCAGGGAGGTACAGACACGGCGGGGGTAGTGTTGGGAGGCGCTCGTGCAGTCGAACACCTCGCTGAACTCTGGGACCTGCGTCAGCACGGCACTTAACCTGCGCACAGGAGCGTTGTTATTTTACAGACCAATTATTTTGGCGATCAGGCTGATTTTAGCTTTGGACGAAAAACTAGCAAGAGCTTTATGTACGTGAGAATGTAAAGCTGCTTTTGGCTTGTTACAAAAAATAGTATGTATGTAAATATGTTTGCATGCAAAAGGGTGAGCATTTAGCATGTTACAAAAATACAGTATGTGTGAAAGTATGTTCATATGTGAAACGGTTGGATTTAGCTTCGAACATAAGAGTAGCAGCAACTTCAAGGAATTAGATTTTGCAATCCAAATAGATGTTGAAGTAGAAGTAAGTGATAAAATCTCAATCCATGCGCTTCTATTTGAGTCTAATGTATGAGATGTTCATTTTTTGGGTCAAATTTAGAAAAAGAAGTCCGTAGTACCTGTCTGGAGGTTTTATTCATAGAAAAGCTACACTAGTCACTTTAGTTCCAATAGGCGTTAAAATGTTTTTTCTAAGGTTATGCAATGAAAACCAAACAATTTTCACTATGCTTCTAAATGTTTTTTATTAACATTTGCTCACGTTTTAAACTTGAAGTTCATTAATTATTGGAATTATAAACCTGAAAAATAATTTTGTAAGTTCAATGACCTGACCACACGAAGGGCAAGTTCACGTGTTGAAATATTTTGTCTGCCATTTACAAACCAATGTAAAATTATGATCTCAACCCAGGAACAATACTTGAAAAAACTGAACATTTATTAATTCCAACAAATTTTACCATAGGGTTTCCATTGACTTAACACTTCGAGTGTGGTGAAAAAAGAGAACGATATGAGAAATGTGTGGCTTGAACTTCCTTTTCCAAGAGAACTACTTCCGGGTTATGAGGAAATGCCTCTCAGAGGCGAAGTATGAGCCCGGGTCCTCTCGGTTCCAAGGCCAGAACGCTACCACAAGTCCGTAGAGCTCAGCTTTGAACGAAAAACTAGCAACAGCCTTATGTACGAATAAATGAATGGTTGTTTTTAGCTGGTAACAAAAAATATTATGTATGTACAGATATATGTATACTCTGACACTAGCATTTGCCCAAGTGTTGAACAATGCTCAAAGCTTTAAAAAAAAATGTATATTATGTAAATAATTATACATATCTAAAAACTACGGTAAAGATTTATAGTCCCTTATCAATAATACCTAACCAAACCAGGCCAAACCAGGCCAAACCAGGCCTGGCCCGACCCGACCCGACCCAAGCAATAAACTATAAATTATAAACTATAAACTATAAATTATAAACTATAAAGTATATACTATAAACTATAAACTATAACCTAACCTAACCTTCTTGTTGTAAGTCACTGAAAAGAGAAATTTTGCAGACCAGTGTAATCACCACAGCACGCTGTCAATCATATCCACTGTGATTCGTTTTAGTTCACTACAGAATGTCGCCACGTACTTACGAAAATACGAAGCGTTTATTTCACCATCTACTCACGAAGCGTTCATACATCGTTCATTCATTACCATAGCACGAAGTGTAGATTCATCACCCAAGAATTATACAACCATTGAATACCCAATTAGTCGGTCACATCTTGCACGTAATCAATTCAGCACGTGGCA
Source organism: Orchestia grillus (assembly GCA_014899125.1). NCBI lineage: Eukaryota > Metazoa > Arthropoda > Malacostraca > Amphipoda > Talitridae > Orchestia > Orchestia grillus. The sequence goes on from VOMN01060863.1 coordinate 14,270, forward strand.
GCATGACAGCACTACGACAGCCATACGACAGCACGGGACAGCACGGCATCAGCACGTGGTAGCATGACAGCACTACGACAGCCATACGACAGCACTATGACAGCACGGCATCAGCACGTGGTAGCATGACAGCACTACGACAGCACGACATCGGCGCGTACCGTGGGTGCCCCAGGAGTGCCAGGTCACAGGTTCTCTCGATGTCCTCCCGCTGGACAGTGGTGTTCGAGCACAAACTCTGGAAATATACGGAAATTTGAGACCCCAGGGTCTGCCTGCATGGCCTGTGCAAGTTTCAGTCACTATCAGAAGCGCAAAACCTCATTCGTACAGCAAAATCTCATTTGTTCAAAAAAATTTCGCTTAAAAATATAATTTTCATTCATAAATCAAAATTCCATTTGATGATTGAGTTTCATTGCGATTAAATCCCTAATAATGATCAAAAACCAATCATAGATGAAATCCAATCCAAAGACCAAAATATTTAAGAAATTCAGATGTTTTTCAAGGATCAAAACCTCATTCGATTATCAAAATCTCATTTAAAGCTCAAAATCTCACTGAAAGATCAAAATATCATTCAAAGATCAAATCTTATTCAAAGACTAAACTCGCATTCAAAAATCAAAACCTCATTCAAAGATGTAAAACTTCATTCAAAGATCAAAACCTCTTTCAAAGATAAATACCTCATTCAAAAATGAGAATCCTCTTTATAGATAATCATGCAATTCGAAGGTCAAAATAGCAATGAGGGTCAAGAAGTCATTCGAAACCACAATTTCACTTCCTCACCCCAGCGTCTCGGCTGCAACAAGGGCCAGGGCTGACTGGCCTAACACCCACACCACACCACCCCTGCTGCTGCAATGATACTGATGTTGACGCTCCAAAAAACACTCACTGGTATCACTCAATGTTGTAACTTCTACTGTGAGTGAACTTCTAATTTAGTTGCACCGCTGAACACCCGATGATAACTAGACATATATGCCTGATGTTCAAAGTTGACACTTCCAGTGCATGATTTACTCGCAGGAATATTTTTTGTGTGGGACCAGTGACACAATGGAAGCTCAACGGCACTACGTATAGGACTGCCGCTACCTCAGTGCCACACGAGGGGCAGTCGGTGTTACTAAGGTGTGGGTAGCTCAGGTACTACAGCCACATTAAATGTACCGTTTGATGTAATGGAGCCACATCAGGTGTACACTACCGCAACCACTTCAGATGTTCACTGCTGCGGCCACACCAGGTGCACTGCACAGCACTGCAGCCACACCAGATGCACTGCACAGCAGTATAGCCACACCAGATGCACTGCACAGCACAACAGCCACACCTGATTCACTGCACAGCACTGCAGTCACACTAGATGCACTGCACAGCACTACAGCCACACCTGATGCACTGCACAGCACTACAGCCACACCAGATGCACAGTGCTGCCGCCACACCAGATGCACAACACTGCTGCCACACCAGATGCACAGCACTGCCGCCGCACCAGATGCACAGCACTGCCGCCACACCAAATGCACAGCACTGCCGCCACAGCAGCTGCACAGGAACCCACCCCGGCGTACGAGAGGAAAAAGATGTGCGTCGTGTTGAGCCTCTCAAAACTAGCGGCTTGCGGTTGCGGTTCCCTCTTCATGAGCGACAGGTACGCCTGTAGACCAGGTGATGATATTAATTATACTTCCAACGTAACCAAAGAGTAAACCGATATCTGACCGTAATAGTAGTGGTAGTGAGGATGGCAGCGCTTTAGTAACTCAGACTCACAACTGAAGAGAAAGGATTATTTAGTACCTTTTTCGAGAACCGGGAATTTATGCACAAGGTCAGGCGAAATGATCTGACACACTTGTAGGTTAAATAAAAGGCAAATTAAGTAAAGAAACGAAAAAATGTTTTTATTTTCGAAAAGTATGCCATTTTTGACAAAGGTATACGTTAATCGCCCTCGATCTATTGAACTCAAAGATGCAATTCGTCAAGAAATTACTGCAATTCCGCATGAAATGACCCACCGAGTTATAGACAACTCTCGTGAACGCCTTCGATAGTGTATGAACAATAATGGATCCCATTTGATTGATTCAGTTTTGAAAACATAATGAAAGAAAAGTGCATGTTATGTACTTTTGAAAAATAGTGACACTTGTTTGTTTCTTTACTTCATTTGCATTTTATTAAGCTAACAAATGTGTCAGATCATTTTACCTGACCCTGCACAAGGTGCGTTCCCACACAAAGTGCATTCCCACCCAAGGTGCGTTCCTACACAAGGTGCATTCCCACACAAGGTGCGTTCCCACACAAGGTGCGTTCCCATACAAGGTGCATTCCCACACAAGGTGCGTTCTCACACAAGGTGCGTTCTCACACAAGGTGCGTTCCTACACAAGGTGCGTTCCCACACAAAGTGCGTTCCCACACAAGGTGCGTTCCCACACAAGGTGCGTTCCCACACAAGGTGCGTTCCCACACAAGGTGCGTTCCCACACAAGGTGCGTTCCCACACAAGGTGCGTTCCCACACAAGGTGCGTTCCCACACAAGGTGCGTTCCCACACAAGGTGCGTTCCCACACAAGGTGCGTTCCCACACAAGGTGCGTTCCCACACAAGGTGCGTTCCCACACAAGGTGCGTTCCCACACAAGGTGCGTTCCCACACAAGGTGCGTTCTCACACAAGGTGCGTTCTCACACAAGGTGCGTTCCCACACAAAATCTCCTGAGCATAGAAACAGTAAGTTAAGGAGGAAGAGGAAAGAAAGATAAAGAATCATCAGCAAAGAAGGCATGAAAATAGAAAAGAAGTAAAGGGGGTACGAAATTTAGAAGTCCCAACGACTTAGCTATAGCTGAGGTAGATAATAGGGAATAATCGGATAAAGCATATGAAAATAACTAAAGGATAAATGAAGAACTATGAAAAGACGGAAGAACTTTCAAGGATCAATAGCAATGGAGTTTTTATTCCTAATAAAGTTGATTAATAACTAGATGCTGTTTTTTTCACATCGAATGAATATGAGTCTAATTTCATCAGGCCCCTTAAATGCCACATAACACCCATACAATTTAGATTTTAGCACTCTTAATATAAAAAAAAAACTTCTTTAATTCCAACACGTTTTACCGTTGGGTTTTCAATGCCTTACAACTACTGGCGTGGTGAGGGATGTAAGTAAGGTGTGGTTTAAACTTCCTTTTCCAAGGGAAGGACTCTCTGGTTAGGTAAAATGGTTACGTGAAACAGGAGCAGTTAGCACTAGCATATACTAATGAGCTCTCTTAGCAAACCTTACTGCGCGCAAACATCGGTGCTGTCGACCTAAAAGTCGCTGAAAGAATTATGTTGATTTTGAAGTTCATTGAAAGCGAAAAAAATGTAAGATTGATTCACAAGACTCTTTAAAAGCCTCAAAAGAATTAGACTTGCATAAATGAAAGTACGAGACAAAATATATTAAATTTCCAATACCTTAATTGTTAGACAACCTTTGATAGCTGTTCAGTCATTTTTAAATAATGAATTCAACCTACTTTTGAGAAAAGTATTCCAGCGATCGACAACGGAAAAAACAAGTTCACACTTCTTTTTGTGTTAGGGGAAAGGACAGATTGTAACATTTTCCGGATACGAATTAATAATAATACCTATAATATACATAGAATAGAAAAATGTTCCCGTTTATAAATCAAAGCTCTCAGAAATTTATGCAAGTGGTATTCAAAATCAACCAACAATATCAAGAAAGAATGGCGTGTACCAGAATTGCCATTCACAAAAAGATGACGAAGTGTTCTTTTTGGGCGACGGACCCGTTCAAACGTCACCATGGAGATCAAACAAGATTCTGCAACACAGTGCCCGTACAAATTCTCTAACGATTAAATACCGAAAAACATTCAAACGTGAACAAGCACGAGTGGGCTGTCTTCAAGAACACCTTAGCTAAGCTCAAATGAGTTTTCCATCTGATTCAAAATGGAAACAAGTACCTTAAGCGATCTTCCCACGTACTCCTTTGTTCTAAAAGCAAAACCGAAAAGGGAATATGTACTTTAATTCCCCAAGAACAGTTAAATGGAACTTGGACACCCAATTCAGGACACCCAATTTAGGACACCCAATTTAGGACACCCAATTTAAGACACCAATTTATCACACCCAATTTAGGATACCCAATTCAACACCCAATTTAGGACACCCAATTTAAGACCCCCAATTTAGGACACCCAATTTAGGACACCCAATTTGAGACCCTCAATTTGAGACCCTCAATTTAGGACCCCCAATTTAGGACACCCAATTTAGGACACCCAATTTAGGACATCCAATTTAGGACACCCAATTCAACACCCAATTTAGGACCCCTAATTTAAGACACCCAAGTCTGACAACGATCAGCACCTTGAAGGTCTGTCTGACAGCGTCCACCTCGGCCGCGGTGTCGGCGGCGGTGTGCCTGATGACGTTGTCGTCCTCGATGGAGAGGTCAGATGTGGAGGCTGCCACGCACTCGGCCACGCTCCGCAGGTTCTCCACGGTCCTGGAACGTTAATTTGGATGTATATTCTTATCTTATGATCCTTATCTTTATAAGGGTCATTTAAGTACAGGATTTCTGAGAGCTAATGTGATAGGCAGGTGAAGTTTAAAACTATAATGTGTTAAAAATAACGCGATTCGAATGCAGAAGTTCGTACGTAATTTTGAGCCTGTTGTTGAATTTGCCATTAAAGTCAGCGTTTTAGCTGAAACAAAAACGATGAACGTATTGAAGTTGAACAGTGATGGCTACTTACACTGGTTTGTATTTTGCACTGAACATTTTCCCGTCTTTAACGGTATCGATTGAAATGCCTCTCAACTACTCACTTAGATTTTGAGGAATATTTCCTCCCCATAGATCCAATCATTTTCTACTAGTGAGGAAAATGATTAGGAAATTCATAATGGCTGCAATGGAGCGTTTATAAAATGAACTGTATTAAAAACTAGAGCTTCAGAAATTAAAGGAACATATAAGTAACAAAGAACTGCATAATCGCGAAGGAAAAATCATGCTAGTTTCATTATGTTCAGAACCCATTCAAAAAACGAAAAAATATCAAGTATTTCGTTCCAGTGAATCGTCAAGAACAGAGACGCGGGCTCACTTTTCGTTGCCAGAGCCACTTTTGGAAAATTCTCCGTTTTGTTTGGCCGCATACTAGATTGACCAAAATACCTGATTCTTGAAACATACGAATAAAAAGCTATTTAAAGAAAAATACAATTAATTTTTATTAATAAATTAAATACTCATTATTTGGAGTGCAGCAAGTAAGCCATTGTTTGTCCAGCCCTGATCTATAGTATAAATAGGATCTCATTTACATAATATCTCAGTAGGGTATACATGTATCTCATTTACATAATGTCTCAGTAGGGTATACATAGTATTTCATTTATATATCTCCATAGAGTAGTACCCATATCATCTCATGTACATAGTATCCCTATAGAGTATACATAGTATCTCATTTGCACAATATCTCAATAGAGTTTACATAGACAGTGAAGTCCAAAATTAGGGTACAAAATTTAAAACTTCAAAACCTAAATAAAAAATGAGTAAATTTTTCTACAAATTTCAGAGTGTGTTTACAGACGATAGACATTGTCGTAACATTTCAAGGTAATTGAAACAATATATGGCAAGAAATGAGCAATTTGTTAATGTTCAAATGTCCAAAATTAAGGAATAATAATGAAAAAATTCGTGGTGCTCTCAAATGACTCCTGTTCTGAGACCCGAAGAGTAAGATGAAAAGAATACAGGTTGTTTATCACAAGTGCATCGTTGATCATAATGGCAAAAAATTCTAGAGTAAACACAGCTGCTAAGTCTGAAAGTGCAAAATTTCGTAATTAAAATCAAGCCGCTGAACTATTTTTTGGACTTCCGAAAATGTTGTGTGCTGAATAATGAAAGTTTGCCACGACACTAGTAGACTTGTTACAGAAAAAAAACCGGGTAGTACGAGAAAAACTAGAGTAAAAAAAGATCTTTCCGTTTATTGTCTTGCTCACAAGTATCGCTTTCTCAATTTGGGGGACGTTTTGAAGATGGAATATCTGTTTCTCGACAAACGGTATCGAGTTGTGCGCATGAAATGCCTGATACTCTCGGAAACGCCGCTGATAAGTAAGGAAGTCAAGATAGCACGATAAGCTTCCGCGATCAAGCGTGTCAATTGGTCCGGAGAAAATTGGTGGAAAGTATTTCTTTGGGATGGATCATGATTTAATACTTCTAGCAACGATTTACAGCGGTTCGTAAGAAGAATTGGTGAAAGTCCTAGGCTAACTGTGCCAAGAAAACAGTCAATTCAGGTAGAATAAGCATCTTGGCCGTTGGTATGATTTCAGAATTGGGTACTGCACTCTTGTACGTATAAATTCAAGAGTTGATGGTGTAAAAAATAAAAGTCAATTTGAGCAACGTGTCGTGCTAGTGTTAATAAATTCTGGGGTTGAGATTCTCGTGTTTACGCAGGACGACGCTCATTGCCATACGACAAAACTTGTTCTGGAATATCTGAGGGACCAAGGATTCGAGAATACGAACTGGTCTCACCGAAGTCCCGGAGTAAATCCCACAGAGAACTCATGGAAGACATAAGGTTTTGCACAGAATTATGAATACTCTATTGATATTCTCTTGTTTTGTATCCATTCGTTGATTTCTTTTTTATGAGGAATTGATTAATTCAATAATTTTGGACACCAGAAAATAAGTGAACTTCTAATTTCTTTTTATGCATTGTTTTTCAATTCCCCTGAAAAACCGAAACAAAGTTTACCATCTATGAACCTACATTAATTGGAAATTCTAAAAATATTGACTAGTTGTTTCATTAGATTTCGAGCTTCTAAATTTGTTCCGGTATTTATTTTGAACGTTACTGTACATATAGTCTCTCAGTTCTGCCGTATGGACGGAGAAAGTAGGGTAGCCAGAACCACATCGATGGAACACTTCGTTCTAGCACTTATTGAAATGTTTTCTTTGGACCCAAAAGGACTGCAGAGAGGCGCTGAGATGAGCAATGGCAACAGCCCCAAAACTGTACATATACAAGCAATGCTAGGCAACACTTCACTATTTAAAATTTATCTTATCACGCAATTCATAAAAGCAATGATTGTACTTAAGCAGTAAACAAATATCCATGACATTATTAATATAGTTTCATTTTTTATTTTACTTTGATTGTTAACAAAGAAACAATAATGAACAACGTAAATAAAACCCTTAGATGATTGACGAAAAGCAGAAACATGATCATCTACAAAAAATTATTAAATGACAAATAAAAAAGCTAAACGCAAGTAACTGCAGTGCATAACTGATAAAAATAAAAGACCCTTATCTAAATGAACAAGATAGCAAAATATGGCTACAGACTCAACCTAACAGATTTCCCTGCCAAGTACGTCAATTTGTAAAATAACTGATTAAAAATACTTGGATGGGCAGAATTATAGATAATTATTGATGTTCGAGCGAAAAAGCTTACTTGTTGGTGTAGTCGGTGGGCACGACCCACTTTACCTGTTGGTGTAGGCGGTGGGCACGACCCACTTTACCTGTTGGTGTGGGCGGTGGTCACGACCCACTTTACCTGTTGGTGTAGGCGGTGGGCACAACCAACTTGCCGCTGCTGTCCCAGGCCAATCCCACAGCGTCGAAAGCCCTCAGCATCTCTCTCGCTATTCGAACGCCGATGCCTCCGTACAGCATCGCTCTGTTTGCCGAAATTGAAAATTCAATGCAGAATGCGCATGGAAATCTAGAATTAACTCACATTTTTAATGTGCCAAGACGATGTAACAAAAAATGCGCAATGTATTCGGGAGGTGTATTTCAAGTTAGATTACGTCAGCCTGGAAGTCTTCAGGCAACGAGATAAAGACGGAAGCGACACGGTCGAAGTAAGAGTCTCACACTCAGTGGACAGTGTTATTATTTCCTGGGTTTTACCACCGCAGCCCCATAGGGGATCTCAGCAGGGAAGCTCGACCACGGTACGAGCTGCACTCACGCGGGGTAGTTGTGATGGAAATAGGGAGGTTTGAGCCAGTGAGGCGGCACGACGATGCGGTTGGCCTGCTGTACGTAGACGATGTCGTCCCCGGACAGCGCAGACATCCACGGTTTTTCCGTTTCCGGCTCCAGCAGGCGCTTCTCCATGTGACGGCGGCCGTTCAAAATGGAGTCCTGGAAAATGACGGATTCGTTACCGGAGTTGAAGGTTATCGACTCCTGGAAAATGATGGATTCATTACCGGAGTTGAAGGTTATGGAGTCATGGAAAATGAAGGTTATGGAGCTCTGGAAAATGACGGCTTCATTACCGGAGTTGAAGGTTATGTAACCCACGTACGTACGGTAAAGTATAGTACAGGAAATTGCGGTACATAGGTAATGGAAATTATATACTTGTGTGTCATTACATGTGTACAAGAGAGAAACATATGGGCACTATTGACTCAAACCTTCAAATTTACCGTTTTGTGATACTGAAGCAGAGGTTATGTTTTTGAGAAGGCTGACGAATTGTGCGATTTCTTACCGCACAGTGCATTGTACTGTAGCATTTATTTTATAGTGAAATTAATGTTCCAATGCGATCTAACTGTGCTGTGTAATTTTTTTCATAATAACCTTCTTTTCAAGCACTAATTAGAGTGCGGTTAATTCTGTTTTTCAAATGAATGGCACTTTAAGGTTTCAAAACCAAAATGTGTTTATTTAGGTCCTGGATCATTGTTACGCTGGGATTCATCAAATTCTTAATTCCAAAGAAACTTTTCAAGCATAACAGATACTTATCAAAAAATCAGGCTAGACGGCACTCATTCTCCAGCTGTTGTAAAAATCTTGAAAGTGAATATAATAACTCGCCACTGAAATTAAAAAAAACACATTCAAGTCTTGAACGTGAAAAAATAAAAAAGTTCATTCTAACTCACGCGTTTCTTCGTTACTGATTGCTAAATTATAGAAAAAGAATTTCACGTGAAGTCCAAGAGAGCCAAAGACGTTCATGTACGTATAGTACACCAGTCTTACCCTCAGGTTTTTGAAGAAGTCTTTGGTGAAGATGGTGAAGTCTTTGTAGTACTCGTCTACGATCCGTCTGTCCAGCAGGGAGTCTGGGTAGCCGACGGTGATGCTCATGTTCGATAACTGCAAGAAATAAGTTTTATTTAAACCACACATGCGATTAGGCACTTGTTTTCCCGTCAGGGCTGTTTGTATGGGGCCGCGCCTCACACTTTTGGAGAACTCTTGCCGTACGAGAATTTTATGTTTTCGTTTACAGCGAATTCTCACCAAACTAGAGTTGTTCTTCATTTCACGTGAAACTTTCATTGAACTATCATTATTACACTTTTTATTGCAAGGTTTCTCCGAATTATAATTTTTTATTTAACAGAAGCCTCACTGAACTACTGCCATACTACATTTTATAGCACGCTTTCTCTTAATTATTATTATTCTTCATTTCGCACAAACATTCACTAAATTATGATTATCTCTTACTTCAGAGTAAACATTCCCTGAACTAGTAATATTCTTCATTTTGCAGCAAACTTTCACGAAACAGTCATTATTCTCCTGTACGGCAAATTCTCGTTGTACCATCTCCATCCCTCCTTCGACATCAATTCTTACCAATCAAACCCCAACTTTTCTTGAACTGCAACCCACTTCCAAAAAGCAGTTCACGACGCACGGATTGCTTTGTTCATAACATCCCAACGACCCAACGAACGCTCGCAAGAGAGAACCAGATGATTATATCATAATGAAAACAACAGGCGACCGTAAACGCCGCCCCTAAAGCAAAAGGAATGATTTCAAGTACTCGAGAGAAATTAGCAACCAGCGGGGAAAGCAAAAAGTATAAAACAATATCAGTGAAGTAAAACCTCCAATTAAGGGGATTATTTAAGGGGATTATGTCCTTCCAGCGGGATTTTACGTCGGGGTTCAGTGGAAGCCATCGAGCTGCCCCGTTGACAGCCTACGGAAAGAAATTTTTAATTGTACCTTTTACCGCCATTTGATGACAATGGAAATTCTCGTACATACTCGATCAATATCTGGCTATTATTCAAATGTTTTCCTTTCGACAATTGCGCATCAAATATTTCTAAAAATAAAGTTGTACAATAATCGACATGTACAGTGTACCAGAGCTCAACGGCATTCCACTCAAGGAAATGAAATTGAATGAGACCTTCAAATTCATTAAATAATAATGGCGATAGCTTTTGATTAAGAATATCAAGACTCCTTGACTCTTCAGACACAAAGAAGCCTACAGGTAGGAAACATAGAGAAATGCATCAATTTTACCTTAAGTAAGAGACAAAATGCCAAAATTGTACAATGCTTCTCAAATGATCATGGGACAGAGCTGAGTATCTATAAGTATCTCTAGGTATCTAAGTCCCTAGGTATCTAAGTCCCTAGGTATCTAAGTCCCTAAGTATCTTAGTCCCTAAGTATGTAAGTCCCTACGTATTTAAGTCTTTAAGTCTTTAAGTCTGTAAGGATCTAAGTATCTTCATACCATATGTTTCAGAACAGAAGCCGTACAAAACAAAGGAACTTTATTTTGCTTGAACAAACGGTATTTATGCTAAATTCCAAGCCGTCAGTCATCAAGCCACTGCATACTCGGGTACGTCACTGCACTCACACTAAAACCTTAACTGTTAACTGCACTGATATTTATGTCAAGCAGGCATCAACAACTCTCGAGCTGAAGTAGGTATGCAAATACACATACTTGTGCATTTGTAACGGAGGATTAACCTCATTATTGGAACATTTTATCGATGCAATGGAACATTCTAATATTGTGGGATGGTTGTATTCTATTCATATATTAACACGACTAATTAAAATTGATTTATTTTACGGTGGACTCACTTTTGCGCTGAGTCTAGCCTTTGTTTCCATGGGATACCAGCGGCTGTGCGCCAAGCTGATCGTCAGGGTGCGTCGGATCTGGTTGAATATCTTGGTGACCTGCAGCACAAAGAGCACCAATTAAGGATTTGTCTGATCATTAAAGCGATCCGAGTGTGTCGGATCTGGTTGGACTTTTTGCGGAACTAAGAGCGCCAATTAAGGGTTCTGCTACAAGGGACGCTTTGGATGTGCTTCAGTAGTTGTGTTTCAAGTACAAAGCCGAAAAAAGAGAACGGAAATTGATTAAAACTCTAAAGGAATTTATCATTGAGTATGATGAAGGGCGCACGAGGCAGAGGGCAATTGAGCAGCAATTAGGCAATAATTTTAATAGTTTTTGATTGCGACGTTTGTTGTGTGTGAACGTACGATTCAGGAATAGTAGTTAGTAGTAGTTGTGGTCGTAGCCATTGAACCCATGTGGTAGTAGTACTAACAGTTATATGACTTATCTTGTCTCATTTACTTTACTTTTACTCGAGTGCCTGTGCTTGACGGGGGTCTCCGAGAACGGGCCGCCTGATTCGCTTCTATCGCAACATTCTATTTCATTTTATTCATAAGGTCGAACATGGCCAGCGTAACTTGGCCGAAAGCTGGCCATGTTAAAGCATAAAAAATTTGCTGAGGCATCGTTTATTATTGAATCTCTTGATTTTCCTCGTGTTAGTGCATCGTAAATTATTCATCACCTGTCTAAGTTCGACTCGAGAAGAATAAAACGCTGTACCCACCAAACTCAAAAATGGGTAAAATGATATATTAATTAATTCCATGTAAACGAAAATTTTGCCTGTCTCCCCACGCTCTACATAGCAGGTTAGGAAACTTGATAGAGGAGTACTTTTCTCTAAAAATAATTTTCATAGATTTGTTACCACTTTAGCAAATGCTTACTTGGAAAAGGCAATAGACCTGAAAAACATTAATATGTTTTTGCGGGGAAGGGAGGGTTTAATTTTCTCTTTTCCAAGATGAACTGAACTTTGAATGTCAAGTTCCTGCTAGGTCTATTTTCCATATATCATACCTTCACACTCTATTTCTACACAGTCAAAATTTCTAAATTTAGAACCGCTAGGATCCCGCCGTATGCCAAAGCACGCTCTATACAAGCGTCCCAACCCTAACATCACTCCGTACTTCTTTCAAATCTTTTCCTCTTCTCTCTCAAAAAAGTCAAAAACACACATTAACACCCGGGTACTTTTTGATGGTGGTATTCGTGACACACAAGTACCTTTTTGAAAGTGTTATCCCTGGCACACAAATACCTTTCTGAAAGTGGCATTTCTGGCACACAAGTACCTGTTTGAAAGTGGCATTTCAAGTACTTTTCTCAAGGAGGCAAGTACCTTTTTGATGGTGGCATCCCTGACACACAAGTACTTTTTTGAAAGTGGCATTTCAAGTACTTTTCTCAAGGGGGCAAGTACCTTTTTGATGGTGGCATCCCTGTTCTTCATTCTCTCGGGCGTCCTCTCATACAGCGACCCCAGGCCGTAGCTGAAGAACTGAGACGTCGACTCGATGCAGAACTCCCACCGCTCCATGGGGCGCTGGGTGCCTGCCATGGATTGATTGGTTATTGACTCATTATAATTATTGACTGATTATTGACTGATTAAAGATTGGTTCAAGATTCATTAATGATTAATTTTTATTACTGACTGATTATAAATTACTGACTGATTATTGATTACTGAGTGATTATTGATTCATTGATTGCCGATTATTGATTGGTTTTCGACTATTGAATGATTACTGATTGGTTATTGATTGAGTATTAGTTAGTTTAAAGCTCTCTATCCGCATGAAGCGTGATCCAGGGAGGGCGGAGAGATGAAGGGACCAGCGAGTGTGGACTGTAGAAAACTTGGAATTTCTGCCCAGGTGTCTACCCACACAAAAATAGAAACAGCAAGTAAAAAAAGAAGGGGAAGAAAAGATAAAATAAATAATTAGTGAAAAAATAATCAGGGACAAACGCATGAAAATGGAACAAAGCAGAGTGGGCACGAAAACTAGAAGTCCCGAAGGCCTGTAGCTGGAGCTGAGGTAATCTAACAGTCTCCCCTGGCGTCGCCCGTACAAATGAATGCTAAATTCAAACGCAGCACACGGATCCGTTAGCAAGTTACGCAGCACACGGGCCCGTTAGCAAGTTACGCAGCTCGATGACGGGTTTAGTCGGTATATCTGATATCTGTCGGTATATCTGCTGATCGGGTGTGGGCTGTGTGAGCTGCCTAAGATGTTATTGGGTATCACAGAACCGGTTTATCACTGGACATTCCAGTACCGGTTTACCACTGGGCATTCCAGTACCGGTTTATCACTGGACATTCCAGTACCGGTTTATCACTGGACATTCCAGTACCGGTTTACCACTGGACATGCCAGTACTGGATTATCACTGGGTATTCAAGTACCGGTTTATCACTGGACATCCGAGTACCGGCTTATCACTGGACATTTAAGTACCGGTTTATCACTGGACATGCCAGTACTGGATTATCACTGAGAATACCATGGAAGCTTCGAACAGATAACTTACAGATAACAGATTAATTACTTACCATATACTTTGGCTGCCCAAATGTAGAGCTGTTGGGGACGTCATCGGTAAATGTAAAGTTTCGCACCGAGCGAATTTCGCATCAATAACGACATGTCCGTCCAACTGAGTAGGGAAGACGAGGTACGAAATTTTCCCACGAATTTTGTTTCGAGCATTACTGCTCCGGAGCTCTCAGGAAATTTACACCGATGCGTTCGAAATTTTCGCTGCGTTCGTTGCAGCGAAGAGCGGAATTGCCGCTAAAATTGGCAAAATTGAGCTACCCGCTCACGGGTTCACAAGGGCGACGAGTTAATTCCAGAGAGTTGCATCAATGGCTTGCATGTTCTATTCTTCACCAGCGAATAACGCGGTAAATAACACCGTTGTCTCTGTTCCCCATACATAGAAAAGTGATTACGATCGGCTTCCCGCATAGAGCGCTAGTTTGGTTCCAGCGAACAACTGCTCTATCTTCTTGCTTGATTTTTAAAGCACGCATTATTTTTTTTTAAAAATACCAATATTTTCCTTACGAGTACGAATATTTTCCGTGAACCGAACGGCTTCCCATTATAGAAATACGAATATTTTCATTGATGCTCGCTTTAGTCGACACCGCTCTATGTAGGGGACGAGTGTAGAGCGGTCGTTTGCTGGAACCGACCTACCGCTTAAGGGGGGGACGACGTCTGTACCTTACTTCGATCAGAAAGTAAGTTCATTGTAAGTCTGTAAGATACGACCCAATGCTTTTCCGGAATGCAGGAATATTTTGCATCTGCGAATGATACTCTTCTTCTGACTTATTGTTAAGAAAGACCGTTAACTCTTAGCCTCCGGAGTGGGTCATATATGGTACGCACGATCATCTAACCTAACGTAATCAAAGCACTATGATGCATAAATACAAATTTTCAAGTTTTCATCAAATTCGTATTCATTAATCGAAGAAGCTAGTTCTGATTAGAAAGAAAATTAATAGGGTAAACAAATTATGAAACCAAAATCCTTCATTTTTGAATTCATAGTAGAGATATTTGTCGGCATGTAATTTTACCTGTGTGGAGAATCGTACTCAAAGTGTTGAAATACCATTACTGTGAAAAGTTAATAGTTTTCTGACTTATTATTAAAAATGACCGTTAAAAGACCGTTACTATGATAAGTTAATAGCCTTCTGACCTAGCGCTAAAAAGACCCTTTGGGTCGTTTACCGTTTTAGTGTTCACGCCGAAAACTTCGCGCGCAGAGGCTAGCATTCTTACTGTGCATTTACCAGACTTCACGACTTAAATTATGGGCAAAAGTAAACAGAATCATTCCCACAAACAGAACTCTGGTTTTTATCCTTATCGTTAATATTCTTATATAGGAACTTGGTGACCGCATCATATACTTCTTCTGTAAATAAAGCATGCAAAAATCATGAAGCTTTCTTGAAAAGTTTTACCTTCTAGGACTGTTTAAAACTTGCTGGGGTAACTCAGGGTATACATAAATGTCCATTCGTTCTTGAGCGAAATCGGTAGGGGGGCACAAGTGCCATAATTGTTTTTAATTCGGAGAATATGCTTAACTTATTAATTCGGAGAATATGCTTGACACAAACCAGATCCCCACCAGCACACGGTGAAACCTCACCCCAGTTATGAACCACTGTTGCCATCAGAATTAACCTAGTTAAATATCTGACACTAACAAGAAAACGCCGATATCAGTCATTCCAGACCGACAAATAAATGATGATATCAGTCATTCCAGACCGACAAATAAATGATGATATCAGTCATTTCAGATCGACAAGTAAATGTTGACATCAGTAATAAAACTGGCAGAAACAGGGTTTCTGAAACGGATCTTTATAAGACGATGGAGTTTGGTTTGACATGAGGGGGAATTACTGGGGAGCTCTAAATGTAGGTTTGTCGGAATTGGTGATCAACCAATAATACAACTAACCTCTAGGTGTTTTTTGATGAAGAATTTTCCCTTTAACACGTTGACTCCGATTCTCCACACTGGTAAAATAACATGCCGACAAATATCTCTACTGTGAATTTAAAAATGACCACAATTCTTAACACTTTGACTGTGAATCTCCAAACACGGATTTGGTTTTCACAAATTTGGTCATTTATTACTTTTCTTTCTAATCAGAACTAGCTTATTCAATTGATGAACACAAATATGAAGAAAACTCGAAAATTTGTATTTATACATGACAGTGTTTTGGTTACATTAGGTTAGGTTAGATGATCGCGTGTACCATATATGGCCCACTCCGTAGTCAACGTGCTAAGTCTATTGAAAACAATTGAGTCAACTCTGGGAAAAAGCCTCATTTCATCCCACGTAGTAAAATTAAAATACTGAAGCGTAGTAAGCATTGAATAATTGGATGAGACTATTATCTCCATTCGCAGCTAAGGTTGCAGGGCAGACCATTTTAGCTGTTACGAACTCTCGGATAAGCTGAGTGAATTTCATTTGTCGTAGGTACAACAATTATTACGGATTGCTCCACACCAGAAATTAGAAGGCAAATCAGATGAAAGCAGAGGAAATTAGGATGTAATGATCAGAGCACTTTTTAATTCTGGTTTATGAGGCATCTGATTTGCCCCTCCACTCACCCGTGCACCTCGACCCGTCCACACACCCCTCCACTCACCCGTGCACCTCGACCCGTCCACTCACCCGTCCACTCACCCCTCTACTCACCCGTGCACCTCGACCCGTCCACTCACCCCTCCACTCACCCGTGAACTCTCTCCTGTAGAGGTCCAGGACGCGCTTGTCTTTGTCGGGCAGGTACGGCAGGTAGTAGGAGACAAAGTTGAATATCAGGTAGTTGTTCAGTTGCCTGTTGCACAAACGAAAAGTCTCTTGTTAATCCTGTATCATAGGTTAATCACACCATTGAATAATAATTCAAATGATATAAAAAGATAAACTTGAGAAATGATATTTTTGACTTCGTACTTCAAAAGTCTGAACACAAGAGAGTACAATTTCACACTACAGGTATTATGATGAGAAACAATCAACCGACAAATGTAAATAAGATGGCCAAGGAATGTTCGTTTCCGTCATATAATAAATTCACTTTCATCCATGTATTAACCCGATTAAGCAAGATACTCGTTAATGTTATTCTCAAAAAGATATATTCAGTGACTACAAGCCAGAATTGCTACGCAGGGTTGAGGAAAATAACCTCAATAGTTTAAAAGCATTTTGCTTCTACACTAAAACAACGTTATGGTAGTTCGCTTTGTCAACAGACTTGACAATTTAATTTGGAAAACATAAGAGATTTATGCACTTCAGGAGTGAAGTAACTGGATCACAAAGCTTCATAAACTGAACAGAGTTCGTTTCCGTTCTGTGATTTCAACAAGCATTCACACAATTTTTTAGATCAGAATTTTCATTTTATTAGCTTTCAATTCACTGGAATCGCGTAAATTCAGAAGATGACGTTGTCAAAATACAGGCTGCTACGGCTTGCTGGTCTGTAATATGGATAAGATGCCTGAGAAAGTAGAAAGAGAATGCTCTAGAAAACAAACATCATAAAAAATCTTTTAGCTCCTGAATTGGGACAAAAATATACATTTTTAGTCACAATTTTTGAACATAACTTAGTTTAGTATTGAGATTAAAGTTCACCTTTACTCTAGAAGAGTTTTCAATTATTAACTGTCGAAGAAGAGCTATCACGGAATTTTTTATTTGATATAGTATTGAATGTATCCGGGTCATGCTTTATCAATAATAAATAAAATGAGAAATGCGTACACGGTTTTTGAAGAATCACGGCCGTAAAGGCGTCTTAGATGAACTGCTTTTCTGTTATTACACTGCTTGGGTTCTAACGCTGATGAAGTCTTAAAAATGTACTAAAAGAGATATAAAACTTTCGATTCCAATAAATCTAGTAAAACCTCGGTATGTAGTATACAAACTACAAAAATTAAATAACAGTAAGAACAACAGTTATATTTTGAACAGTGTAGGGGCTCCGTAGTGCACGTGATAGCGTCCCAGCCTCTTAGTGAAGAGGTCCCGAGTTCGATATCGCGGGCGGAGTGCTTCCCTTTGAAATGGAAAATTTAAACTTTGTATTCCTAAAAGGCAGCAAACCAGAATGGGTGTGGCACTCGAAATACATCCAAGCCAACAGCAAGCATAATAACGGAGGCCTTCGGCCTGGGGTGGAGCTTCGAGAGATTAAAGAAATAAACACGATATTTCCAAAAAGGCGGCACACCAGTGTGGGCAGAGTGCCCGAACAACTTCCAAGATATCAAGGTAACTGCAAGCACAATGACGGAGACCTTCGGTCTGTGGTGGAGATGAGTTTGGAGAGATCGGAGAAATACTCGTGGGAGACCACCAGCACCTCTGTCCTGTGGTCCAGCTTGCTGTTGGGGAACACGTTCCTCAGCAGGTCCAGCCAGGGGATCTGCATGGAAGTGAAGAATTATTTATCATAACTCATGTGGGCATAGAGGGACGGAATATGTCCTATATGGTGAAGTAAATTGTCGAGACTATCAACTGGAACTTGTTACTTTACTCCCCAAGTTTTTGTGCTATTAAGTAGAATTGCGTTATCGGGGGAACCAATAATTGCACTTTGAAGCCTATGTGTTATCGAGGGATCAAATAATCGCACTTTGAAGCCAACGCATTATCGAGGGAACAAATAATCGCACTTTGAAGCCCATGCGTTATCGAGGGAACAAATAATCGCACTTTGAAGCCAATGTGTTATCGAGGGAAAAGATAATCGCACTTTGAAGCCAACGTTTTACCGAGAGAATAAGCTACGAGAATTTAGGACTTGCGGTTACCACGCGCATTGGTAAATATTAGACTCAGCCACTCAGATCAGGGGTGCGCCGTTGGCACCAATACCAACTAAATAACACATTTTTCGATAGTCATCCTGCGCGTCACCAGCTAGGTGAGCATTCGATGATGCACAACTCAGACGAGTTTGTTGTTAACATAAGAATTGAAAGCGATTTTTTGCATGAACCTGAATAAATAATCTTGGATATAGATGATCAATCAGTTAGCTAGTTAGTTCGAGCATGGTGAAGTTCTATTATCGCAATATTCCTAATTAAGTACTCTTTGAACAGAAAGCAAGTTATTGATCGTCTCTCAACCAGTAGGTGAATTTTCTAATATCCACAATTCTTATTTCTTATTCGTTAAAATAACGGGAGCATTATCTTATTAATCTACCAAAAACAGCATTTCTGAAGGATATAATTTTTGCTTTTAGAGCACATGCAAATAAAAAACAGAATAAAATGCCACGTATTTCAATGTCCATGTATTCGAACGCCGTCGGAAACTTTTTCTAGCTTCAGCCTCAATTAAGCGACCTCGATGCGTGATTCTTCATTCGCTGAGTTATTTAACAAGTATCCAATATAACTGTTGCTCCAACCCATCGGGAGTCAACCATCTCGCGGCGATATCTACGCTTGGGCGGCCAAAATAATTGATAATTTTTGATGCTCCGGCACAGAAGTCTGACTGGGTGAGAGTCAACTCACCGGAAGACACCATACCCCACAACTCACACCTGAAGACACCATGCCCCACAACTCACACCTGAAGNCCACAACTCACGCTGGAAGACATCATGCCCAGGACTCCGATGGAGATTTTGAGGTTCGAGGCCACCGGGTCCTGGAGTCGCTCCTGCGACGGCGTGATCTCGGCAATCCTGCTCTCGTAGTAGTAGAGGTGCGACGCAAACTCGACCGCCTCAGGACCGCTCGCCTCGAACATTTTGACGGTGTCCTTCACGTACTGCTTGAAGGCTTTCTCAAGCTGCCCACGAAACAGGGAAATGAGCCTCCGAATGACGTCACGATAGATGTGCGGGGCTTCTGTACGCTAAGGTAGAAATGCACTCAATGGCCACAAAATTTAGATGTTTATTTTCGGGGCGAGTCGCTAATGCGCTTGGAAATTATCAGAGTTTGGCTCACAGTGCTCCGCCGCATTTTTGGAAACGTGCAACAGGAGGGTAGAAAATCGATTCAAGCCCGTGGCCTAATTGACTTCGTATTTAGTTTGAACATGTGAATTCACTCAGGCCCTCAGCTGAGCTAAGGTATTTTTCACAGCGAATTGTTTAAGAAAAACAAAGATAAATTTGTGAATTAGTCATGAGCAGATGATTTATTCTGGAACCAAATATTTATCTTAACTTAATTGAAATTAAAAGTATTAATTACCTCACTCAATAATGACTTTAAAAGAACCTGTTATTCCATAAACTAAGCATTCGTAAGTATTTTATTCTGATCAACACATCAGCCGAATTATTCATGAGCTCCTTATATTTGATGGTGACCTAACTTCAAATTTCGACATCGGTATTTAAAGGGTGCACAGGGTCTATCGAAATGATTTCAGTTCTCGTCAATAATGACGTGTGCGTGTACAGGACATAGAGTGAAATGCTTCGTATATTTACAGATGCTACATGTGTGTGATATGCAATTTTTATTCCGGACGAGCCCGTGCAGTGTACGGAGGAAAAATCTACAATTTGGAGCAAAAATCTAAAAATCTGCACTTCAGAACAAACTGTCTAGGTGAACAGTTAACAACCATAGCGCAATTCCATAATTCTTTTGTCTAATTGTGATAGTAGACTTGTGACACGGGACAGAGGAGCTCATAAGCTAGTGCAATAAAATAAATCAAGTTTATTGTGTATAGGTTATGATACCGCAGCCCGTTGAGGCTTAATTATTATTTAGTAATGAAGGTTACAAATTCATTAATGAATGAATAATCATGACCGTGGAAACATGGGGGTACTCCAAGGGCAGCTTCAATAAGTGATTATCTGTCGATAAAGACAAGGTGTAAATAGTAGTAGTAGAACTATTAGTAAGGATAGCTCAGTAACTCAGACTCTCTCGCACCGAAAGAGTAGGGACCGTTTAGTATGAACCTAGGAAAACGCGGAGCCTACGCCCAAGGCGTATTCCCACACAAGATCCCCTTCGCATAGAAACAGTAAGTTAAGAAGGAAGAAGAAGAAAAGATGAAGAATCATCTGTGAAGAAGACATAAAAATGAAAAGCAGCAAAGTGGGCACGAAAGATAAAAGTCCCGAAAGCCTAGCTAAAGCTGAGATACTCTAACAATGCTCCCCTGAGAATGTCAGTGCCCATAGCATAAGATAGACAAACCTAACTAACCTAGCCCTATTGCCCATGCCCTGTCCAATGCCCCTGAAGGGATAGTGCGAATAGGCTGCCTACTGGCATTCAGACAGCAATGTGTACGTGCAGTAAAATAACTTTTACTGTCAACGGTAAAATCATTCCCCGGAATTATCTCAGCATTCAATATTTTCACTAATATTTCACTAATGTAATTTATGTTGAAATTCGAATAAGTTCCTACTGAGATGTTCTTCCATTCTTCAACACGTCCTAATTTTTTTAGGTTCTTCAAGACCCGACGACTTATATATATTTTTATCTTTCAATTTGTACCATGAATTTTCGATCTCATTCATGTCATGTCTCATCAGTTGTCATGGAAAAGCTGTAATTTCTTTTCATGAAGCCAAACAGTCTCGTAAGTCCCTGTAACGATTTTCCTGATTGTGTGAAAAATTTTGCGTACATAACTTTTGCACAATTTACTAGATATATTTGTTTTATACCCCCAATTCTTCAGAAAATTGAGTTTTGGATTCCTATCCACATAATAATAGCTCATTAGAGCTTAAAACTGTACAAGCGGCAGGTTTTAGGATACATGAGAAAATATAAAATATTCGAGTTTATACAAATAATTCCGTCGCTAACTGCATATTCAGAGAACTGAACAATCAAGAGAATGCACCAAATGATCCAGTTGGCTCGAATAGCGACAGAAGGTTTTCCATCTCGCAGCAAACGACCACCAGCAGGGAACAAAAGATACTTCTTCATCATAGTCTGTTAAGTGACATCCATGTAAATATTCAAGAAAAACAAACAGCCTCTTGAATATGGTTATGAGAACATATATTTTTTATATCTCTTGTAAAATTCTTTTGAATTATAACTGTTCGAGACCAGTCTTTAGGGGGGTTGCTGTGGAACAATGCCCCTCACTTACAATATTCTAAAATTTCTAGCACTTACATAGTTGAACGAAGAAATGGAGAAAAATGAACATAAATTGAAAAATTTTACTAGGATATTTTTCACCAGATATTCGACCAAAAATTCTTGAAAAGAACAGCAGTTTCAGAACTATAAAGCTAGTCTTGTATTTTTCTGTTTTAAATTAGGGCAAACTGCTGACTCCGACGAAACAGAACTAGTCTCCCTTGATTGTCCAAATAAGGAGGAAGACATGGGAATCACTTTGATCCTCTCACATAATTGTCCAAATAAGGAGGAAGACATGGGAATCACGTTGATCCTTTCACATAATTGTCCAAATAAGGAGGAAGATATTGCCATCACTTTGATCCTTTCACATACAGCTGACAAGTCGAACGTAGGTGAAGTTCATTTTTTATACTCTCTCTAACATTATTCTCTAAGGATTACTGCATTCAAACATGCAAAAGAAGAGGTGTGAAGTTAATGTCAGAGTTTCCTCGAAGTAAATAACGCTGCTCCCTCTTTGAAGGAATGAGTGTCATTCAAACTGACATGCATAAAGCGTTCAGAATTTGAAAAGTTTTAAATTCTCGATCCAGTGAATTGATTCGCTACTTTATTGGCACAGAATGGCAACAGACGTGCACGCTGAAAGTTAACGACATGATAAATGTTTAATTCCCATGTATGGACAAACCTGTTAAAAAATTGTATAACAACTGTCATAAAAATATCGTTTTATTTCTACACTTTATTCCAATAAAGTACATAGTTTTCATAAACCGTATTTTATTTACCACAAGTTATTTAGGTTCAAGTCACACGCCCATTTTTCAGATATTTTCAACTGGTACAAACCGATTGAAAACCTCATTTTTCAGAGGGTAGCAAAAGCTAACAAATTCTTGAACTTAAAATGGCATGAAACTTAACAGGACTGCATACATTATGTATCGTATACCTGAATAAATCATATAACATGTGGTTCTTCTCCCTCTATGTGTAGATCATGCTGGCATTAATCGGAAGTGCAGTATTTACAGGTACCAGCTTTCTTAAAAAAAATATATATATATATTACAGGTCGCACGTTTAGCGAGTGGAACACTCGCTGAAGCTGTGAAGGACTTGATGTGTATCCTAAAATTTACACGCATCAGTGAGCTTGCGCTCTCAAAAATGTGAAGAAATTAAATGTCAAAAATGTGAACAGATGAAAATGGTAAGATCGCGAGAGATGAATTCTGGGAAAAGTATCAAATTATACGAGAAAGTAGCAACCCCAGTGTCACTTTACCAGATTCTTTTAGAATGCACATGAGAGATTATAATTTAGGCATATAACCAGCATCGTTTTCCTGAATTATTCATACAATTGAGGGAAATGTTCGCCGGTTGTGTTTGCGCTGACGAGACCATCTGGAGGTTCTCCAGAAGTGAGCCTAGCTCTGCAAGGGAGTTGTTACAGTGAACAAAATTCAAAGTGTCGGAAACAATTCTCTCGAATTTTGCATCAGCCTACAGAAAAAAACTGTCTAAGAACGATGAAATTAATGTTGAGTGAATCATTTCATTTTTCTACATCGTAGGACTGACATGCGTGTGAAATAGTCTGAATGAATGAGCTTAGGTCACTGGGCATTCGTGAGAAAAGGCAATTTACATCATTCATATTGAACCACTTTGTTCGATACTCCATTCTGACTTTGACCTTAAAATTTGAACACGTCGTTGGTATGGTACATCTAAAGAGGAGAGAAGACACCTGCAGGATGTCTTAATTTTAAGATTCAAAATAAAAACAACTAAATTACAGAATGCGATGCTGGTGGACCGATTTTGTGAAGAACTGAAATAAGTGAAAACGCTTCCACAATAACAGAAAAACATCGAAACGTCGAACAAATAATACGACTGTACAGACTGCTCAATACGTCACACATTAATTTCTCTTTCGTGCCTGAATGTGCCATGAATATTACTTACTACTAGAAATATTCAGCTAGAATTATTCAGTTAAAAGTACTTCCCATGATGGATTCAAAAATTAGTTCTTGATAAAGCGATGTTCATTTGAGGAGAGAAATCATTCTGACTATTCTGGATATCCGGACTTTAAGTTGGTTCCTCAAATGACGTGACTTCATGAGCAGAGCGTCACTGCAACTTGATTCGAAAGAGAAAATGACGTCTGACATGGACGGTGCCCACGAATGTCTAATTCATTGACATCAAACATTAATTTCATCATGCGTCCGCGATACCGTATTTCCCTACCGCATAGCAGGAGTGCTCATTTCACGGGAATTATAGGTAAAGAAACGTATCGGGGTTACCTCTTCGTAGCTCACGTACATAGCCAAAAATAAAATTGTATTTACATCAAGCTTCAAGTATACTTTTCTGAGCATCTTGTTCAGAAAGAAATTCGGGTAGAAACGATAACTTTCAGTCATCGTTGGTTGAGTTACATTTCAAAGTAATCGTTGAACAATCATTTTATATACATGTCGAAAAATAAAGGCTTCTGTGGATTACTGCCAGAGAATGACATTGAGCTACGATGCGTTTTTAAGTGCGTTAGGGGCAATCGGTATCACAGATTCCATCTGTGTGCGTTTAGTTCGTGGATACCGTGCAGAGCAGTCGCGACACGGCAAATTTACGTTGGTCTGCAACAAATGGTCGCGCAGCTGCAGAAGGGCTCTCAGCTCTACGTTGTCGAGGCAGTGATGCTTCCCCAAAGCCAAAGCCCGGGGCAAGGACATACTCACAAACTCCTCAGTCATAAGCAGTTTAATTTTAGTCAAGGGGGAACAAGTGGTAATTCATAATAAAAATGTTTTAACCCTATAACTACTAAAATACTTTTGCGATAAGGTTACATTTAGCTTTGTAGTAAAACCAACTGTAGCCTCATGTGTACACGATGTTTGAAAATCTATGATACATGCTTCGACAGTTAATAACAAAATCGAATTTTTATTTCAGGTATAAGAAACTATTCTAAAACCATCGTCTACGAGATTTCGAAACATAAAGGTTACAGACCGTACTTTTCCCGATAGACGGATAGGCTGCTTTGGGTCAGTACCATGACCAGTATCTCCAGATTTGACACCTTTGGATATCTACATCTATATCAATAAATAAAGAGCTTCATTTGTGGAACCCCAGAAGAGAATTTTGTTGAAAGGTTAGTTGACACTACTAGACTCATTGCTGATCATCCATGAGAGTTTTATCGAGTCTAGAAATTACTTTTGTGTCGGTACTAGACCTGCACTGATGTGGTGAGTGGACATTTGAACACTTACGGTCATTCCAATTCCGTTATAACGTTATCGAAATCAAATGAGCTTCCATCACCAACGTTTGTGAGGACCGATCCAACCATAGTTTACAGACCCCACTCATCGTTGAGATTCAATACCTCGACAACAATGAATGTTTACATGTATTCCTAGTTTAAAAAATATAATTCTGTTGATTTGTTATATCTACTGTGAACGTTTGTACCATTAGTCTTCAAAAATTTTGGTAATGAAATAAGAGGGCATTTAGCTTTTTACAAAAGACTAGCAGCATTCTTATAGGAACGAGACTTTATGGTCCTATTAGTTGAGGAGGGGGTTAAGAAGCGAGTCATAATGGATAATCCTACTGAAAATTATAATGATGCAGTTAACGAAATGAAATGATGGGTAGAACGGTTGAGACTTGATGAATGAACGATACCCGAAAGAATAAGAATACTGGGATGAATTGGGTAATCTTAATGACAATAAAAATATCTCAAAGAATCACAAAAAATAGACATGCTGGAAAAAAATGGTGTGTGTTTGTTAGTTTTCTCGGGTTTTAAATGGTGTTTGTCAATCGTAATACTGATGTTGTAAGGTGTTGATGACATTTTCTTTAAAATGCTTTGAGAGCACTCGAGTTTTTACTTTGACACTAAATTTAAAACTCGAATTAGTTTTTTCATTCCCCTTAAAATTTGGTTTATTATTGTACTTCAATTATAACTACAGGCATCTACTGAAAGTGGAAGAAGTCCAACAATGCAACCAAGAATTCCTAGGCAAAAGACATTTTATTCAGGAAAAAGCTACTATGAAAATTAATGGGCTGTATGAAAACGGTAAGTGCCCTTTCGTTCTAAATGAAGACGACACACAACGCTTCTGAAAAGTTGAATATCATGCATTTGCCTGGGTGATTGTAGTTATGGAATGATTGGAAATTAACTTTATACGGCATATTGCCTCCATTGTATGTATACGTAAGATTCCTTTGTGCACTTAGTGTGGTTCACAAACTCAAATTCCATTTTGCATTTTGACATTAATGAGAAATATCAGAATTTACATGGAGATCACGATCAAGCGGCTATACTGTCGTAGATTGTAATACAAACCAACCCCACCAGGATGCCATCACGGTTGTAGTAAAAACACCTAGTTTAACTTTAGCTCGAGTTGACCGTTTACAGGGGAACCTCGGTTCACGAACGTCCCAGGGCACGAACAAAAACTGGTTTGTCAAACTAAGCTTCTGAACAAATCCTCGTCCGGGAACGAGAATTTGGGTCCGCACCATCACGTGCCGAGGCTATGGTACGTGATGAACTTCCATTCCATTCGCCGAGACCCTCTGAGTGAAAACTTTATCATCTTGGTGATTGAAAGCTTGTTCAATATTTCCCCGTCGGTGAACACTACGGAACAAAGATCATGGCCTGCCAGCCGGGGCATCAACGAGCGACATCTTAACACTTTGACTGCGACTCTCCATGCAAGAAAAATTTCATGTCGACGAATATCTCTGTTGTGAATTTAAAAATTAAGGATTTTGTTACCACAAATTTTGTTATCCTATTAATTTTCTTTCTAATTAGAACTAGCTTATTCGACTGACGAACACAAATTTGACGAAAACTTGAAAATTTGTATTCATACATGATAATGCTTTGGTTACATTAGGTTAGGTAAGATAATCGCGTGTGCCATATAAGACCCACTTCGGAGGCAAAGTTTTGAATCATTTTCAGGTGATGACTTCACAAGGAGCGTCAGCTGTTCCCATGGTACTACACTGTACTCTATATGTTGGTGCTTGTTTTGGCTCTGTTACTAGGATTCATTGTATTTACATGTCATTAATATGGGAAAAATTGATTTGGCTCAAGAACATTTCGGTTCCCGAACGATTTCACAGATACAGTTCAATTTGTGAACCGAGGTTCAACTGAATTCATGTGATCATAGTTCACCCAATCGATGCACCGAATGCTTCGACCAACTGTAGCCATATTTTTCGTATTTATTATAACTTCTCAGCGGAACTACGTGGAAGTTCAGCACAAGATCTGGGGTTCAGGAAGCTATGTGAAAAGGATGGAAAAATAAATACGGTAAGACTGACACGAGTGCGACTTAAGAGGGAGATACTAATTTAGTGTGGGGCATTCCCAATTAATAGGAACAAGTAACCTAATTTAGACTGATTAGGAATATAATTGTTCCTGATAGAAGAATGATAGAATAAATTTGAATGAAAACCATGACTAGCGAGTTATTTTTTCTCAATAGTGAGTAATAGGATAAATTTGATTGAAAACAATGACTGGTAGGAAATTGCTCCATATTGAGGAGTGATGTAATAAATTTGATTGAAAGAAAACTAATAGGTAATTTTTTTCATTGGTGAGTGATAAATAAATATGAATGAAAACAATGACTAGCATGTAATTTTTTCTCGATGGTGAGTAATAGAATAAATTTGATTGAAAACAATGACTAGCAAGTAATTTTTTCTCGTTAGTGAGTAATAGAATAAATTTGATTGGAAACAATGATTAGCGAAACAAGCACTGGGATGAAGTACGAACTAATTCATGTCCTTCACACGCTGCAGAAGCCTTGTACATAAACTGATGTACTTTAGTAGCCAGTTATTCCTCCGGCTAGGCTAATTCATAATTAATTGTGTGATGAAATTTGTGTGATCAAAAAATCAAATGAACCATTAAGTGTTGAATAGAGTTTAAACTAAAATTGATTAAATACTCAAAGGCACGAACGAGTCATTACGACGTCATTCGTACAAACGAAAGAGGCGTACGACAGTACACAAGTCAACACAGTACACAAGTCAACACTGTACATAAGTCAACACAGTACACAAGTCAACACAGTACACAAGTCAACACAGTACACAAGTCAACACAGTACACAAGTCAACACGATCAACCATGACCGCAAGAAAGTCGACCTGAAGCTCTCAGGTCCGCTGGTATGATAGAGTCGAATTTGCCTTTAATATAAATCCAAGTAGAGCAAAAATAATAATTTGAAATTCTTAAAAAACCCATGCTACAGAAACAATAATGGAATGATGTCCTTAATCTGCTATTAATGATACATTCACACTAGCTTTTAATAGAAACCCATGCCGAGAAAAGCAATCATAAAATGAAGCCCTTTAATCTGCTTTTAATGATAGATTCAGACTAGCATTCAAAAGCCCCATGCCGAGAAAAGCAATCATGAAATGAATCCTTTTAATCTGCTTTTAATGATAGATTCAGACTAGCATTTAATAAAACCCCATGCATAGCAAACAATCGTGTTACGATTCACTCGATGAAACTCGAAAAAAATCTGCGAGTCGCTGGAAAGTGGTCGCGACTGTCCAGGTTGAATAAAAAGCGCAGCTGCAAAACAAAATTACCTCGACCAGAGAAGTCAATCATTGCGCGTAAAAATTTCGATACAATAGAATGCTGCACCACGACTCGGTGAGGGCACATTGCTGGCACGCAAAACACTCGCACCGAAGAAGGAAATCTAAAAAGAGCTTTAGGGGGATTGTCGAATTATCACGTCACATGTCTTCTAGTGGGAAAGCAGCGATATTTTCTGGAGTACCTACGCCAACGAGACGCTTTAGCTCGCAACAAAAGTCGGATGCCGAAACTCGATTAATGTAGTGCAATGAATCGAGTGTATTAATTTAATGTCTTGTATGGGGTGTGATGACTTGATGCATCGAGTGGGTTAATGTAATGTCTGTACCGAGTGTATTACTTCAATGGTTTGTATCGAGCTTATGAATATAATGAAATGCGTCAGGTATATCAACATAATGGCTTCTATCGAGTATTATGATATGTTTTTATCGAGTGTAATAAAATGTGTAATGGTTTTTATTGAGAGTATTGATTGAATCCCTTGGATCAAGTATATTGATATAATGGCTTGTAAGAAGCAAAACGTTACGAAATTAAGGGAAGTATCGAGATGTTGGGAAAATTCCCAAACACAACCCGTACCTCGAGTACTTCAGATGAATGTATACCAGTAAAACCATCATAAGATTGTGGCTCCCCGTTCATTAATTGCCAAGAAAATTCTCGGGTTTTCTCAGATTATGAAATTTAAAATAAAAGTTAATTTCCACACTATCTGCTAAGCACATGATCTTGTTCTAATTTTTAACAAAGAAATGGATAGGCAAAGCTCGTATGGCAAAGAAAGAAACATGGGAAAAGATCTCCAGCACGCAGTGAGAGGTCAGCTTTTGGTCGGAGTATTAGCGCTAAAAAATATATCCGAGAACAATTTGTATCTTATTTTATAGTGTACAAACTAGAATCCCGCGAGGGCTTAATGAGATAAAAATTCCCAATCATGTTGGATGCTAGCTTTAGGTCTGTTAGTTGCTTGAAAGTTGAAAATGTTTATTAAAGGACACTTGTTATCTGTTATACTCCAGTGATGCGTCAATACATATTTAGTACGGGTAAACTAAATTGAAAAAATCGAATCCATTATATTGCGAAAGCAATTATAAAAAATGTAATTTCTGAAAGCTAAACATTAAACCACAGAAAACTCTTTTATGTCATGACAACTGAGAAGCGAATTCTCTAAAAAAGCCGTAAAACCCAACATGAATCACAAACTTCTCAAACCTTCAAGACAGATGACTTACAGATTATTTGATTGACAACATCATATGAAAAAACGGAGATACAACGTTACAGAAAAAACGACTTATTTTTGACATCTACAGCCGTAGAACTTTACGCTAGCTCGCCTCGCCACTGAACATCAATTTACTTACGTCATTATTCGGTAGCCGGTCGTAGTAGCTGCGGTGTGGCATGGAAAACCCAGAAGGCACCAACTGAAACAGGCATATTGTCAGAAAAATATCATTATAGTACTATGACGAGTCTGGACCTACGTACAAACAAACAGACTGGATGTAAGAAAAAGGACGCAAAATTGAAAATAATTTTTTTTCGATGAGGTTGACATACATGTAGTCACTTTGGGTTCTAAATGATTTGTAATTAGTGAGAGAGTACCTGAGTGCCGTGTAGAATGGGATGTTTCATTTACCCTTCCTGAGGGTAGCACTCCGTGATAACATGAAAATCAGCATTAGTGCATACCCGGGATCGAACCTGGGGCTTCCTTAACTGTTGGCTAGCGCGTTTGCACTGAGCGGCAGGGCCCCGAAAGTATAACATGGACGTGCGGACGGAGCAGTACAGCTGGGTGAAGGAAGTGAGGACATGGAACTTTGGGTATTGATCTATTTTGATATTTAAACGCGCTGAAACTTTACAGCGTGACACAAAATTCCTGCAACAAATTATTTTTGATAAGTGTACATAGGAAATAATTTAAATAAAAGAAAGTTTGTTTGACCAGGTTTACAATAGTCCTGCAATAACATGTGTAAAGTTTCATTCAATAAATCCTCGACTGCTGCACGTCCTCCATCTAGAAACCATTTAGCTCCTTCACGTTGCGGTGATCGTTTCAACGCTACCACTTTTGAATGAGGTTTTCTTCACGCATTCCTTTCCAAAACAGACCTCACAGAAGTCCATTGGACTCAAATCAGGGATCGGAGGAGGCCATTCTTCCATAGTTAAGAAGTTTGGAATATTCTTCCTGAGCCATCCTTGTGCTCGTCCGAAAGTGTGAGCAGGTGATCCATCTGGTTGAATAAAAAATTGATCACCTTGGAACATAGTTCCACTGATTTTTTTTTGCTACAGGCTTCAGAATATGCTCTTCGTAAGTTTTTAGTGTTCGGTTTCACTCCCCAGATCTTGGAAACCAGATGAGTTTTCCCTTTTGGAAACACTTCTGCCCCAACTATGACAGGAGAAGGTTTTGAGCTCAGCTGACATTCCTGCTGTTGTCAGTTATCTCCGAGACACTCTATGTAAAAAATTTAGTATTTTGATGGTTGAAAGCTTGTTCAATGACGAATATTTTCCCGTCTGTGAACACGACAGAGCCAAGATCATAACCTCCGAGCCGGAGCATCAACGAGTGACTTCTTTTGAATCGTTTTCCCCCTCAGGCGTTCCTAAAGGAGTGGATGTTTCTTTATTTCAGAGGGGAGTCCAAGTCTCTTTTCATTAGACGACTATCAGATTCTCTCGACACACCGAGCATTGCAGCCATTTTCCTCATGAACCTCTGGGGATTTTTTGCAACTCTTGAGGCAATCTTCTTCTTGACAGCTAGGTCGTTTTTGGACGGCCACTTCTAGGGTGATTTTTACGCTACCAGCCGCCTTACAACGTTTGATCGTGTTGTGCAGGAAACTAAAACTCGTTTTCACAAATTCCAGCGCATTCGAAACTTTAGTTGCAGACTTTCCGGCGGGGTAAAGCTCATCGGTAGGAAACCGTTGACTTTCCATTGCTGTAGTGAATTAATTTGTCTAGATAGCGGACTAATTTTTACTATCACTCAAATTTGATACAATACACAATTAAATCTGAATCATTAGATATATTTGTTTATGTTGCAGTGCTTTAGATATTTAAAAGAAATTGTCGCAATATTTTTGTTTCACCCTGTAGACAAACCTCCAGATGAAATAATTGTGGATGAAAGAATACGGTGTGACATTTTTAGGGGCACGACTTAGTTAAACTATTTTAGTAGTACTTAAACGGTTCTAGTATCGTTCGAAACTCACTGGAAATTTAACGCTCTCGCTACTGCCCGACGTAGCGTAATTTCTCATTCATCATTGAGCTTTATTATTATTCCGCAAAATGATCCTTATTTTTTACTCTGGCCACTTAAAAATTCCCAGTTATATATTTTGACCACCCGGTATACGCTTTGCAAATTTTCTACGTATTTAATACCTATTCACATATACATATACATGTCTATGTACGTTTACTTGCACTTTTTTAAGAAAGGTTTTATTCTTCTTCCTCTTATTATCATTGTCCTTACCCTATTTTCTGTTAGTTATCGTAATTCTCATAAAAACATACATATTTGTGCATCGCTGAACACACATGTATGTTAGACGTGAGCAAGATATTCAGTGTAAACAGGTATTATCATTGTAAGCGCTTTTCAACAGCACGGTGTGCATTATATAAAGAAAAACAATTTTGCTCATCGGTGACAGTTGTAGATTATCAGCTTGTGAGCACTCAGGGCACATTGGTTCGTGTTAAAGCGATAAAGCGATATTTTAAAGGTGTTAAAACACAATGCTGAGCAATTAGACCTATGGTGAGATTTGTAAAACTTGATAAGGCGATACTAAAATCTTCCTCGTAACCACCAAACTGAGATTTTTTGATGTTAATGGAATTGACAAACGATTTACTTCCACAAAGTTAGAGCGCGATCATAAAAAATATCTTTTCAATGCAGATAACTATATTAACTAACAGGAACATTGCTTTTGGTAGGAAGTACAGATACTGAATACGAGATAATCGGTGAAAATTAATTATCTTTTGTGAAGTGGCTTCGGTGGAGGAGTTCATTTGGAACCTCGACTCGATAGTTGAAAAAACAGCACGTCGATCTGAGACGCGAGGCTATAGCTCCCAAGCAACGGAACACACGAGGGCGGTCCATCATGGCCTCACGATACAGCATGAAATGAGGTAAAAATAACTCTAAAAAAGGAGAAGTTAAAAATTGGAAAAGCGGATCCTCGACTCGGAGGCATGACTCAGCAAAACGCTCCCCTGGAACGGAACTCCTCAGCGCAGCCAAAGAACTGCACTCAAAAACCTGCTAAGGCAAAGTTTCTTGCGCGCCTTCAAACTTAGACAACAGGGACCATGAAGGACGAAAAATATGAAACACATGCTACAGAGACACTTATAGTTTCGCGGTTTCGTTTGGAAGCAAATCTTATTCAGGTAGGAGATATTTTGTTCAACGAAAGAAGAAGCCAATCATTTGAAGAAAATGCTGAGGTCGGAAACTGAATTTCATTGTCTGTACACATTCTGCAACGAGGAAAAGGAAAGTAGTCCCTAAGGCTGATAAAATTAAAGCCCCTGTTAGGTTTATTCTTTTGCACGCAGTGTTGGAACTGCCAATATTGTTAACGTCCTTTCTTCCGTCGTGAGATGCACGCAGTGAATGCCTTCACTCACGCTGTGAAGGAAACGTTTTGGTATAGTTGTTACTTTCGTAGTGACGAGCCTTGAGCTAAAGATACAGTTTGGTCCCAAATTAATGGAGGAACATCCATTAAAAATTTTAAATTTAAAAATACGAGCTCAATATTCCTGAATTTTTTACTGAATGTAAATATGAAAAGTATTTTATATTTTAGCAAATTTTCTCGCGACTAGATAAAATGTAATATAAATTATGAAATGTTTCATTTATGTGTCCACTATTAAAGAAGATTAATAAAAATATTGATGAAACCTTTAAAACCTCCGTCTTTCTTATACTTGCGAGATTAAGTGAACGAAGTTATGATCATTTGCAATCACCGCAGCATGTATAATTATGCCAAAATGTTGGAAGTGGATTCAGCTGTAAAATAGGAAATATAATAATAAATTTACGAAAAAAAATTGTACAGTTGAAAAAATTGCTAAAGAGATTCATCGTTTTAAAATTGTTGCGAGCTAAATTCTGCAACTTTGTAATAAAACTTTTATGCCATGCTGACAAGTGTAAGGAAGCCGTTGGACCCAGGAACACTACAGCGAGGGGGGACAGGGTTATGCATCGCCTAGTTCTTGGAGACCGTTATCTAACGACAGCAAACATTTCCCGGAAAATTGATAATGAAGTCAATGTTTCAATACAAACTGTGTTCAGAAAATTACATGAAATAAACATTTAATTTAAAATTTCTTTGAAAAAAGTCACCGTTTAGTAAATAAAAATTTTCAAGATTGGCATTTGCATGTTAACACGTCAACTAAACACAAGAAAACTGGAACAAGGAATTTTTTGAAATTTTTTGAATGGGTGAAAAGTTTGAAATCTACTCGTACAATGCAG
>VOMN01060867.1:0-59378 GCA_014899125.1 Orchestia grillus
TTGTGCATGAATTATTGCACAAAATGTAACACAAAATATCGTATTTATTGCAGCAACACAATTGTGAACTAATTTTTTCAAAATTGTAGCCAAGCTTGTAGCACAAACTGTTTCACAAACTGTTGCCCAATTGTGACACAAATAGCAGTACAAATATTAGCTTAGTCTGTACATTATTTTCCAACATCAAAGCGCAATATGAGCAGAATCCTTTTCCATCTTCAATGTAGATGACAATCACATTCAAAACTTTATTTTAATTTGTCCCTTGTGTAAAGAATCCCTCAGAAATGTTAAACATTTCATATCTTTTGCAGCTTCTCAGTGACACATAAAACTTGTTGGCATTCAAGCCGAATTTATGTATTATCCCCATTAAATTACGCGCTTCGGCATCCTGGATAAAAATTTTCGCGTAAGTGTAAAATACGGTTTCACGCACGGAAATTCGGACGCCTGAAATTGCACGAAGTCGGGGCATGAAGCAGGCATCGCGATGCGCGTCTGAGCCCACAACAACACTGCAGGTGTCGTGACTGTTGCACCGCATCAAAATTCACTTAGCCAACAACTAGCGAAGTGTTCTCATGGATTTGTGGCCGGTAATGGAACACTGGTTTTGTTAGGAAACTCCACGTAGCTTGGCGTGACTTGGAGCGCATTTAGCTGACTTCAGCTCACCCTAGACGACCGTCATTCATCACGAGAAAAAGATGGTGGAACAAGCGAGACAGGTTCCGACAAAATGGCCAGTTCAAGTACGGGTGTCTGTGATCAATAGAGTGATAAATGAAGCTAGCCTATAACCTTCCGTCTCTTCACTTGAGAGCTTTGAGTGATCACTCCAAAAGGCATCGCAAGTCTCGAGTTTCACAGTTCTCTCATCCGAGTCAAACTAAATTATTTGGTTTTGAAGGATCTGAAGGGGTTTCATGCATTAATTACTCTGCATTTATTGAGGGTAGTGAAGTGTTTTACTAGTTTACGTTGGTGTGCCTACTGTAAAAAATACTTACGGCTCATTGCATGCGTTTATAATGTATTTCATATGAGACCCTCATGTTTTTCCGGTTTTCTTTCGAGCAAAAAAAGACGAGATACATTGAAGAACGTGCAACATTAAAGGATTTAACTGTTTTGTTTATTTATTTAATATTTTGTTCGATTCATTGCCTAAATGACCATTATAGGGATATTCAATTAATACATAGATTTTTATATACAGTTTTAACTGAAACACAAATAATGTCATAATTTTTCATATCAACTTGGATTAATAAACCAATTATCGCTCTGAAAACCATTAATATTTCACAGCCCTTAAATTGATTGGTATAAAAATGAAAAATAACAGAGAAGCAGATCATCACAACTCTACCTCCGTTTTAAAACTGACCCCTGACTCCACTCATAAAGACCATAAATTAGACCCCTGACTCCACTCATGAAGACTATAATACTTAAAAATGACCCTTGTCTTAAATGACCCTTGACTTAAAAATGACCCCTGACTCCACTCATGAAGACTATAATGCGTCTGAAGCTATCATGTTGAGTTAAGGAAAAATCGTCACGTCTTCACGCCTCATCACGCGCTGAGCAGCTTCAGAAGATGAGACGAATTTTGTATATGGGTTATGCAGCTTCAATGAAATAATGCAATATTACATGTACGTATCCTCACTACATACATTAAATTACAGTTGAATGAATCAAGCTGTTCAAGAGTTAAATGAATTAAGTTGCTCAAGTCATTACTAAGAGAAATGTAAAATTTTTCAGATCTCTTTGGGAAAATTTCGTTTACTATTATTATCTACAATCATGGGCGTTATTTTTATTAACTTTGTTGTCACTAATAATCGCAATAATTTCTGAAATCACTATATTATTATTATTGGTATTACCAAAACAATTTTTTAATTCCTATTCGTTTACTATTAAGTTATTGTTACAACCTTCAACAGAATTATTGCCATTTTCATCACTAACTAAAATGATGCTATTTCTCATCACCTTGAATTTTGATCGCATTATCATTCTCTGAATTATTTTTAAATATCGCTCAGCGATCATTGTTTTTATTCAACTTAGCTGAAGTACAATCATGTAAGAACATTGGGGATTTCACATAATCAAATGAGAACTTTTTATGATACCCTGATCATGCGGCACCGAACACGCTTTTATTGCCTTATATAAATCCCAGCCTCCTTACCCATAAATCCCAGCCTCTTTTCCCTTGAATCCTAAGATCTCCATCTCTCAAATAAATCCGAGTATTCAGTGTCTACCCTTCTCACCAAAAATCCCTTCATCCTTGCCTCCCCTATCATCCAAATCCCTCTCTCGATATGTAAATTTCTCCAGGTCACTACTCTCAAAATTGAGGTCCTCACAAGTGTTCAATTTGGACCTAAAGTGAACATGACTCATCGTTCCCTACCTTCGTCCCGCGTGAGCTATAAAGTATATCGCTTTTTTACAGTATTTTGGTCCATGAAAATGAACTTTGTATGTGAGTCATAAATCAATTTTGAATTTACCAAGTTGGAAGGATGGAATTAACACAGTTACTTTATTTCATTGCACGACGACGTTGTCGCCATTTCGCCTGCTCTTGATTTACTCATTGCAGTAAAATATGACTCAGGAGTGCAGCGTGCTGCTTAGATATAAATAAGCTGAAATATTCCATATAGCCTGGTCAATATCTACTAGTCCTAGGAAAGATATTCTCTCTTTCTCCCTCCCTCTCCCTCTCTCTCTCTTCCATACGTATGTATGCACGTTTGTAAAAATGTTTTTACGTAGTATCACACTGTCACAGCTCGAGATAAGAATAAACTAACTTACCAAACCAACAGCATGTAAGCAGAATACTTCTGATTGCTTCCATAGCCACAAAATATTTGCTCATGGAAAATAAATCTATTCTCCTCAGTATGATATATCCAGGTGCAGCAAAACCTAGGTGCTGATTAAATTCTATCTCTGCAGTTTCATGCATTGTTTATCCACTTCTCTAAGTTCAGGCCCAACTTTTTTTTCTTATTTCGAAGATTCGATTGATGAAGATATTTCAGAACTCACAGCTGTTCCTCATTAAATGATGGGTTATGATTTAGAGAACCAATGTGACCGCTATCTCTCCATCACATGTCACACTTCATGGCCCATTTTTGGGGAAATAATACCTCAATTTATATTACCTTAAATCCGTTTAGTCCCCCGAGATCACTTCTCCTGCCTTGAACAATTTTTTTCCCTCACGTAATAAAAAATTACCGTTCGAGGGCCTTTTACTCGTGGAATTTCTGTACGAATGAAAATCTCTTCGATATCGTCCACATTCTCGATAGTTCATGACGCGATCTCCTCCATGCAGCACTCAGTTTCTTGGTCTACTTTTTTCCGGTGCATGTTCAGGTCTCGGTGAGATCCCGCGTATCTATACACACGAGTCGCAGCGCACCCGACATGATAGATGGAGCTCCCCAGACCATCTGTCTGAATCGAAGTCTCGAGTTCGACAGAAGACTCCAGCCAATAGATAATGCTAACGATGTGACGTCTGCTCGAGTCGGCTCCATACAATGGGATTCCATGAAAGTTTTCGCGAGTGTAATGTCATGTGTTACCTAATAACACAAATAGAAGAGGTACTTGGAGGTTCTGTTGATGCATATCACTGACATAATTTGAAGAATGGGCCTGGACCGCCCCTACGTGATCCGCCATGTTGGACGGCGGGCTCTGTGTGATTTGGTTTAGGACTTCGATGCAATTGGCCACCTCGAACCACTGTGATCTTATGTAATTTCATGGGACTGCAATGCTGGGATGAAGTTATTAGAATGGAGTGTTATTTCATAGGAATTAACGAGCAGCCTGTAGTGTTTCAAACTGTCAATAATTGGTTAAAAATGAAGATTATCGCAATTAAAATGCACGTTGCATTGAATATTGTGGTAAATACATCCCGTGAAATAAAGATCATCAAAAATTTGAAGTACCTTGTATTGTGTATAACAGTTGATACCTAGAAAAGAATAAGAAATTACTAGTTCCATGTATTTTATGCGATGGTTAATACTCACCAAAGAATTAGGCTTAGATGGGATAAAAATACTGCAATTTCCAAGCTTTAATGAATTCAATCGAAATCGCTTTTCACCAATACTTGTCTTATAAAATAAGTTCGCTGAATTTGCTTTCATTGACAAATTCTTTCCATAATGACATTTTAAGCACTAAAAAATATTTAAAACATTTATTTTTCAAAGCCAGGGAACGCACAAGTAAAATTAAGTCCCATTCACGTAAAAGTGGATACACTAGCGACGTGCTGTGATGGGAATAGACAGTACTTGTTCAATTAATTCCCTGAATTAAGGTAATATGCAAGTTCGATTTTAAATCCAATAGCACTTTCGTTAGCGCATGTATCAGTTCCAAGCATAGTAGACATTTAAATATTCTTTGAGTTGGAAAGGTTTAGAAATAATCTTTCTTACTGTAATAATTATAACGACGAAAGTGCTGTCTGGAATTGAATTCGGCTGTGCATGAAATAGAGCTGGAAATTATATGGGTTGTGATAACCCAGTGCAATACCTCCTACATATGTTGGTAAGTTTGATTTGTTCATAGATTGAATTAAATTTTAGTGTCATGATGAACCAGTGCCATTCATTCTTTTTTGGTAATTTGATTTGCCCAGAGATTTATGTAAATTTTCATGGATAGATGAGAGTAATATTGTTCTGTAGACAAAGTTGTTGAAATTTAATGTTGGTTCATGTTTGCTCATTCTTGTCAGATATATATATATATATATAATAAGTTCAGCTAGAATGTACTACTGTATTGAAGATGGAATTCGATTAAAGTGAATTCAGTCAAATAGTTGACAATTCATCCACAATTACGAATCAATTATGATATCCGCTGCGAAATTGCAAAGCTAAAAATTAAGAAAAGCCCTAGCGTTTCCCCCGCATATCAGAGTAGTAACTCTAATGACCAATGGGAAATGTTGAGAAAATGAATTTAATGGACAATGATAAGCAAGGGAGAAATTAAATGAAGCGCAGGATAATGCGTATACACGTAGCTGAAACACTAAACTTGAGATAAGCTATGGGCTATAATTTGCAGTGAATAAATCCTGATGACCTCTTTATTTTCTGTTCGAAGCACCCAAGCTAGGAAGCTAACGGCGAATGATCGCAATCGCTCTCATGAAAACGATCCCATTTCCTTCAAGCACCCAAAGTAACCGTTCCCATACGACACCAGCTGCTCGATGCGGCAAACAATGACAATTTTTTCAAGTATAATCAATTGCGTTTTGCGGCACGTTCGCAGGCAGGTATAGGGAGAGCCCACTCTGAATGGTGACTCATAGCTTTAAATTAATGATGATAGACCCGCACCGTTATGTACATACCAGAACACTGCAGCTCTACTCCAAGTTAAGCCTTTCTTTAGGGAGCCACTGAAACTCTTTTACTTATCTCGCCGTGACATAAAAAAAATACCCGCAAAACGAAACGACTACGCACGTTCGCTGAAAAATGATCTTTAAGACAATAATGTTTACAAATTTAGAGGTGGAAAGAGTGGAGGCTTTGGACAACCGGAGGTCAACCAAGCGTAACACATGAGACATGGAAATCTATAGTACGCTTACGGAAATCCCTAGGGGACACTTAAGACAAACCCTTGAGGACCACCCTAAAATGACGCCGCTACTTCGCAGCGGTCAAGCTTCTTACCTGCGCGTGTTGTTGAGTACGCTTGAGCATCAACACCTGTGGCTCATTCACAAAACTACTTGAAACACACTTGTAAACATTGCTTTGGAAATTTCTGAACCTTTGTTATAAGCCTGGAGTCTTTTCAGTTAGTTTATTCGAACATTTGTCCACCGTTTTTCACTCCACTTAATGCAAGCGACAATAAAGCTCTACGTATGTTTTAAGCGTTCAAAACTTATTTTCTTAACTAGATGCACTATTTGTTTGAAAGAAATAACTTTTGATCGTTTTCCGGGAATAATATGATTGTATTTCCAACCGAACGTCTTCCATTCCAATTCTATTGCTCGACTTTAAATGTGTTTTTACGCCTGTCTGATCAAAGTTATTTAGGATTAGAAGATATCACGTGTTAACGTATTTATTTGTATTGAAATCAATTAAGTTTTTCTCTTATCATTATAGAAATGAAGTAAAGCAGATTTGTATATTTTCGCTGCGGGACGATAAAGAATGATGACCCTATGCTAAGAAAACTGGATTTAAATTTTGGAAATAATTTGGGGAAGACCTCATCCTTCAATATTTGAAATTCTTACTCAAGTCGTTGATCTTTCGGAATAAAATTTCCCTCATATTTTAACTGAATGAATAATCATGCATTCTTAAATTCCTTACTCTTCTATTTCCGCGAGTTACACCAGCAAAAACTAGCACTAGCTTCTCTTTTGAGTCACATCATGACCCAAGAGTGACCGCAAATTACTTTTACCTAAATAGCTATGAGCAGTCGCGATCGGGTTTGTACATCACAGGGTAATTTACATTGTGAGAGTTAATGGATCCAATTAAAACCTGACCGATGTCATTGATGCATCAATGCATGATGTGAATTTCAATGGTGCGGAACGAAGCTGGTTGCAGCGAAAGACATTTCTAAATTTCTGAGCTGCAAGCTGGTAAAATTGTTATTGCGCGTGGCAGAGATGGGATTAAATATATTTTTAAATTTGAGGACTAAATACTTGAAGCGAACACGGTAGCATGAATTTTTTTATACTGAAAACTGAAGAGCCACTCGTAATTTACCAGTTTAATGACGAATAGTTCCAGGATGATCATAATATTTCAGGACTGGCGCTATGTGTACCCACAAAATATGAAAGTTGTGATCAAAATTAACGTGTGCGCTCGAAAGGATATTGAAGTAACGTAATCAAGAATGCAAAACTGCATATGTGAGCCAATCGTCATTCATAATCCGCGATTTCCTCCTAAATTGGAGCGAGGAATGCGGCTGCCATTGGGAATTATGAAAATTTTGATCTAATTTCGAAAGTACGACGTTAAATATTCAGCTCTAAAATTAAAAGATGCTCACTATTTTGAGATGTAAATAAAGATTGGTCATCATGATGTTCATATGTCTCCAGTGTGTAATACTTAGAGCGCGTTACACAATGTGTTCCATGTTATAAATATGCATAGATTTGAGGTTAATCGCATTGTATGACGGCGCTCACATTCTCAATTTATGAAAATTATTAAACGTCAAAGCGATTGAAATATAGTTTTAGCATGATTTAGTCTGTTATATTCTTCTTATTTTCTTATTTAAATTTTAACAAAGATCCTTGTTTCAAATAAAGTGAGGTACACTTAATTCAGATCTATCTTCGACTTGCGTCTATTTGACTAGTTAGTAAAGACATTAATTAAACTTTATTCTTAGCTGCATGTAACACAACGCGGTTTGAAATTTGTTCCATTGGCAATTTGTAGAGAAATTTTCTGTTTCTAAAACTATTTTTCCTCAGCAGAAAAATAAATCTTTTAAACAAGCTTCTCCCATTTCCGATTACAGAATGCAGTAAAGTTTCACTTGTGTTTTGTTCTTGAGCTAAGCCCATAATTTCCCATCTCTTTGCATGTAACTAAACCAAATGGAGAAAACAATTTATAAGGATTCAATTTCGCTTCTGAAGCCAGGTCAATATGTATTTTCAAATTTCTTCCCTTCAATATGATGTCGGTGATGAATGCAACGCAAGTGC
Organism: Orchestia grillus; assembly: GCA_014899125.1. Classification (NCBI taxonomy): domain Eukaryota; kingdom Metazoa; phylum Arthropoda; class Malacostraca; order Amphipoda; family Talitridae; genus Orchestia; species Orchestia grillus. The sequence goes on from VOMN01060867.1 coordinate 7,817, forward strand.
AATACGAACGAAATTTCGTGGGAAAAATGTATGTTTTCCCTCGCCCTGCAATAAATGAGACTAAGAAATAACCCTAAATTACCAGAAAGAAAAATCCTGTTACAAAGGGATCTTCAAGTCAAACAAAATTATTATTTGTTCAAATCAAACTATTCTTCAAATTATTATTTATTCAAATCAAGACGTTTTCAAATCACCACACAAAAATCCCGTTACACAGCGCTGTTCAAACAGGAATTTCCTCCGTCAGAACGGTTAGCGTATGACAGAATTAATGTCCGCTGCAGACACCAGCTCGTGTGCGCCATGCATGAATTATTGAATTTACGTTTGCATTAAAAGAGGCGTATTTTTATGGCGGAATAAATTAATGATGAAGTGATAGAGCAAAAGGTATCCTAAAACCGGGATTTTAAAATTCCTGTTTTCTATCACCTACATCTTAAATGCTTGTATGTATTGCGAATCTGCAGGTTATTGAATAAGAAAATGTTGCGACTGATATCAACTGATCAGTTACCTCTCGCAACGGAATGGCAAGGAAGGATGTTATCAGCCAAATTCATCAACAACTCAGAAGAAAAATTAAGAAAATCCGCGTACGTAAAATTTTTTTCACGTATAAAATCGAAATTGCATCCCCGTGAGATGAATATTATTTTAGAACGTAAAAATTAGATCAATCAGAACTATCTACAAAATTTCATGCCCTTGGTATATATTTTTTAAGGCTGGGGAAAAGAAGCGCTGAGCATAGGTATGAATTAAATCAATCTGGACAAAAGTTTGTTACATAAACTTGAATTGATCCCTCTGTGAAATTTCTTATTCATAACTGTATTTAGAGGAGCACATTCATGGAGAAAGGTTACAAAAGAAGTTCACAGAAAGAATGGTCTGAATTTCAATTATTTCACGCCTTTTCATTCAAAAACCTTTCGCCCTTTACTAAGATTTGTATTGTGCAAGGTTTGCGTTTGTGCCAGATGTCCATTCACTCAAATCGACCACAAATTTCAGAACTCACTTTCATCACACACGACTCTACGCCTCTCTAATAGATCGACCATGTTATCAAATTCCAGCAAAATCAATCGAGTTCTATAGCCCTGTCTAAAATCGTTGCAAATACCAAAACTCCTTCATATATAGAGGAGCGACTTCGGAAAATGCCTCGAATTATCCAGCATGCTGTTAATTTCACTAAACTTATCTCGCAAGACGTGATTGCTACCTTCGAGAATTGTTCTCGGGCACCAGTTCCTTATATGGCCGCTCTTATCCTAGTTCAGTGAAGATTATTAGGCGATGAAATTTAAAGACCTGCAAGAGCAAGTATAAATATTGCATGGCCGAGTACGAGCAATGAAGAACGCAGAAGCGGAGGCGGAGCGACGCTAGCGCGGAGATTTTCATTGGTCGCCAGAAACACCGAGTTCTCAGGCATGTTTTGCTTCAGTGATCTCAAGGAAAGTTCTCAAATGCAGTCATATAAGTACCTTGTACAAAACTTCAGGGACTAAAGTCGAAACTTGAATAATATTGCAAGTGTGGAGTTTCAAACTGAAGCTGGAAATTTGTTCTATCATGAAATAAATTAGCTTTTATTGGGGCGTTGAGCGGCCCCGCACGCGGAGTAGGAGGCGCTTGGTGGCGCGGTCTCATGTTGCCAGAAAAGATTGGAGTTCACAGGCGGGGGATGGAAGGGTTTTGGAAGTGACCGCGAGGGGGAAACACCGAGACACCGAAGACTTTTAGTGGTCAGTGTTGGGAGTGGCTCGACCGAATGAACAAGGATATGGTGTACGGTGTGTGCGGCGGCGGTTCGGAGACGGGCTACCATCAGCCATATCCTTCGTCAGCTGAACTGCATCAATACTACGCTCATTGCCAAGCCTATGAACAGCCGCAGGCGTACCTATCACCCACATTAACGGCTGCTGATGCCCATCAACACAGATCTCAACCTCTCCAGGATGGTCCTCCATCTTACACCAGCCTCGACGACTACTCGAGCTACCAACACATGACGACGACAACCCAACCCCACCAGGCCTACGATTATGCTCAACCAAACCCGTGTCCCCCCGGGGCGTATCCTGGATACCTAGACCCTGCAGCCCAGTACAGACATGTGAGCATGGGTCTGTACCCCCACCACGACGCCGTGAGAGAGTGTGGCATGGCCATGATGGGGGGAGGACCCCATCTCCCCCACCAGCAGCCCCAGCAAAACGTCCCCACTTACAAATGGATGCAAGTCAAACGCAACGTCCCCAAGCCAGGTGAGTAAGGAAACCAGTGTCCAAGTTTATCAAGTGCGACTCATGTATGTACATATGAAATGGTGAAAAAGTGTTTGAAAATCCAGTGGTGTGTTCTGCACAAGTGAGTTTACGTTGATGTAAAAATACCAGAAAGCTTCAGCTTCGCATAAGTTCAACACGTGGTCAGTAACCAAGACATGTCGTTTATCACTCATGCGAAACATACTCGTTGATTTTTTTCTCTACTTCTGTTCAGGGCAAAGTTTTAGAATGCGATAAATCTTTCAGGTTTCCAATTGGAAAATAAATCTTTGTTGGTGACGGCTGCAATTCTCTGTGCATCGTTTCGGTGATTTATGTCTCGTACGTACATGGAATGGTCATTTACAAATGCTGTATGTTGAATCAATAGTTTTTTATTTGTTCAGCCTAGTCACTACAGGTTTAATTGGCGTACCGACATTCTTTACCCTAGTTGCACATTTCAATCAATCCTCAGTGATGCTCATGTCAAGAATATTTCATGCTAATCATAAATCTCACGCTACTTTTTTCACGAAAAAAGATATGAATTACTATGTTTTGCATTCTGTTGCACTCCCACGTACGTTACACTGGATGTAACTTGTAAAATAAAACTGAAATGTGAGCTCGTGAGGCTGGCGTGTCCTCTGAGCAGCAATTAATATTCAGTACAATGCGCTAAGAGTACTAGCAAGAAAATAATAAGGCAAAGGCAGTATAAAAGCAAAAATATTCAGCAGTGCGGACAAAGGTCACTCGAAAAAAATTTCAGTCGAGCATATGTGTACACAAACGATGTAATTTTCAATGATATAATTTTCAAACGATGCAGTATTCAATGCGCAAAAGCGATGTAATTTTCGTGATGGAAATATCAACCTATGCCTGTTATCATGCACCGGTTTGTCAAATTCCACACATCCATAACAGGAGGGACGAAAATTATTCGATCTCAATTGTTTGAGTAAATAACGACCTTCCTGAACAAACTGCAAATAGCTCAACATTTCCACCATTTCCCTCACTTATGTCTTCACATGGTTAATGTTCACCATGGAGTTAATTGGAGTTCTACGAAACTTTTGAAAACGTTTTATGTTTGCCGAATGTTTTTAAACCTACGAATATGTATCATAATCGCCCAGTGCGTGGTCGTTTCCATGGAAACATATTGTTCTTGACTTCACGGAAGTTTTCCTCGTTCTTTGACGCGCTGATCTTGATCCTCATACAGCATGTGCTGTGCCTGTATGAAGTGGTGAGACTTTCATGTGTGTGTGACTAAACTGATGTTTTTGTTTATGTGTACATACATAAAAAAACTTGGGCTCTTCAAGCAGTGTATGCTGCGGCTGCGTGGTGTTGTATATATACGAGAGTTGTAAATGATTTTAGAAACTTTGACCCCAAAAAGACCTTATTGAATTAGGGATGTTTATGTGAATGAACCCGAAGGTTTGATGAACGACAATGAAAGATTACTCTAAAAGTGCAATTTCTTCTACGTCTCAGAAGTGTCTTCAATTTTGCACTTGATGTATGAGGAAATCATTCGGTTTAGCTTCGATGCATTCTGGACACAGATTTTCTACCAGCACGAAGTGAATTTTCTTATAGAAATCACCAATTTTCAGATGATGAGTTAGACTTTAAAGTTAGACTAACTTTAACTTTAAAATTAACTTTAAAAGTTCATTTGAACCAGATGAATAAACATGCTGAGCGTGTCACATTTGCGTCAGAGTCCTTGTTCTCGAATTGAATTTAGGCGAATTAATAACATGAAATGCCTAAAACATTTCGCCCATTGAGTTCACTCTAATTCATTCAAATTAATTTTCAAGAAATACCGTGTAAGTTCGCATTGTAATTAGAGCAAGCAGCTGCGGGCACCTCTTAAAATTTCCCTTGAGCGTATTCAAAACGAGAAACCTTCCATTGCAAAATATTCATAGGCGTACTACTTATCGTAGAACTTAGAATTTCAACGGATCAAATAGAAGCCGTTATTTCAACAGTTCTTACATGCGAAATTACGTAATACATGCATGTATATGTTAAGAATATACGAGTATACATACATGCTCTTGCGTGTACAGCTGCACGTGCATATGTGCCTGTAAAATTCAATAGCTAGGGGTTATACTAACTCTATGCGCCGTACACCTTTCGATCAATATGCTTTGCAAGAACACGTGTTATTTTGAGGGCGCAAAACCTCCGGAAAGTTAGGTAACAAGTAAAGAATAAGTCTGTCGATTTTCGAATTTATTTTGCTACACAAATGCAAAAAAATTGTCATTCAATTACCAGGTGGTCCAATATATTCTTTGGCGCTGACGTCATCAGTAATGATCGCTTTTCAAGGCGCAGAGAGCAGAAACATGTCCGTCCTCGATGACATTGTATGATTATAACTTTAGTGATTTGGTTTGATATTTTATCGGTATATGTGATTTAGTTGTTGGTAGAACATAATGAATTAACATAACCAGCACGAAGTGAATTTTATGATAGAAATCACAAATTTTCAGATGATGAATTAGTCGCTCCACAATTTCTATGGTCTGCTCCACAATTTCTGATCTTCCTTTTATTTATTAGTAACATAAAACTTTCAATGCAGAAACAATGGGATTATTTTACATCGTTAAAATAAATATTAGGAAATTATATAATTATAATATTATAAATAACTTATGTAATTAATGTTATTGTAATATACAGTAATGTTATTATAATGTAACTATAATTTATAAATAACTTCTAATTAAAAAATGGTTTATATAAAAAAATTTGATAAATATTAATATCAAAAACGGAATACTTAAGGTATAAGGATCAGCATATACAGATTAAAGAGAAAGCTTCATATATACTTAGTACAAAATTCATTCATGAAATAGATAAATGGTTTAGGCGTTAAAAGTTTCTCATGCTTCCACAACAACGCTTATTTATCTTTCACTTCAGTCTTCATTGTCGTTTAAATTTATCATTATTTTTAAATCATTTGGCTGCTACAACATCACATTATTGTGTCTACTTTCTACCTAACTCTTCATGATCAAAGAAAGCGCCGCTCGTGAAGCTTGTATCACATATACCATACTTCCCTCGTTGATTTTGAAGCACCTGCGTAACGTTTTTATTTTACATTTAAAACTAATGACTGCTTGGTTTACAACATCATTAGATGCTATCTGTTACGCTCTATAGCAATAGAGAATTTGTATTATGTATGGTTCTAACTGAAGCATTAGAAGGTATATGTATTTCTCATATGGTAATACACTAAGCTTATATATATATTTTTTGTGTGTGAAATCATTTATCTACTCACTGAAGGAATTAGACAAAAGAAAATTTACCTGTCCAGATTTTCGGATACGTATTCATAATCAGCGAAACTATGTGAAAAAAGGGAGTCAGCGTCTGCACTACAGAAAATTAAAATATTTTGCGTGAGACTTAAATTTTAAATCATTTTTGACTGTAATCTAGACGCTAGTACTTTTACAATATACACACATAAAGTTACGTAGAGACATAGAGCTATGGTACACAAACACATTCAAGTGCGGCACTTTAGCCCGGGTTGAAATCTTCATGAAAGAAATCCCTTTTGTGCAGCACATTGAGTGTAGAGTAACCATATCTAAATTTTTAAGCTGGTAAAAAATTATATTGTTGTATACTAAATACAAAAAAAATTGTCCATATCTCTCGCCCTCTTAAAAACTCGGTGCCCTTGGAAACAAGGCGAGCATACCAGTTCAAATAAAACTCTTTGAAATCTGTCGTAAATCCGTCCTCTCAAAATCTGTTACCAGACGGCGGTGCTGCAAGGGAAACCTCGAGAAATCCGTTTAAAATCCAACTCAAACATAATGAACTCCGTTCCGAATTCGAGTAAAACCTAATGAAATCCGTTGAAGTCGACGGTGCTTCCAGTAAAACCTCTTGATCAGTTAGCGAAGAGCATCATTATTTGTACTTGGATTGGTGATCATGATACTGGCGGAGAGGAGGTAACCGCATCCAGTCAAGCACGCTTGGCCGTGTTTGCTGTCCCTTCTAAGATGTCAGCCAGGCCTACCCTTGCGACTGGTCTCAATTATCCCCAATGATCGCTTAACTCTCCCAAACCACGGCTGTGCACCCAGGAAGAATCCTAAAAAAACCGTGACTCAGCAAATGATCGAGCAAACACTTAAAGGGCTTTGGTGGTTGCCGCCGATGTTTATTGGCCAGAAGACCAACTCGTGATAGATGAGGTAACCGTTTCGAGTAACGTTAGAAGGGAAACTTTTTTCCAGGGTATCACCCAGAGTAACTTTTTCACAGGCCTAACGATCAATTTATAATGTAATAGATAAAACATAATTGGGAGATAAAATATTATACAGGGTTAAATATGTTCCCATGAACGAGTTAGACGGAGTGTGAAGCATTAAAGGGCCGGAATGGTCGTTATAAGCTTGCTCCTAATTATGATGGGTATTTGGTAAATTTTGGTGCTGGCCCGGAGTCTGTAAGTTATCCTTTTTAAAGTTTTTCTAGTTGTCTAAGGTGAAAAACGTTTTGTTAACTCTGAATTTAATTTATACGTGGAAAACATGCTAATAATGTGCTTATTTAAATATTCCGTGAGTCATTTCGTTATCAATTTCTACACTATCCCATGAAAAACGTAACTAATAATCCATGCAAAATGAATTACACTCCATTGTTCCCGTAATCCCTTAATTTGTTGACTGCCCGTAAAAATCAACAGTAAATAACAACACTACGGACATACCAGTTGAACGAAAGGAGGACACACACAGGAGCTTTTCAACTATGTATTTTCTCCCAAATTTGAGATAATTACTCAGGATCACAACTTAAAAGTGAGAAATATTTCCAAAGGAGTATCACGCCTATCAATTTCAAGGTGTAGTTTCTTTAAATAATGTTGGCTTCTCTGTAGGTTATTTTACCAGTTTACTCCCATTGCAGCAGTTTTTATATTGGTGTAATGAATATCGGTTTCTCTTACATATATGACAATCATGAATTCATAAATTATTAAATGATTCTTCGTTGTATTTCTAATGTTTAAATTATTAATATTTGGATATGTAATGATTAATTTAGATAAAGTTTGGGAGAATTTTATTCCGCCTACTGAATTGCAATGAATAATAGAAGCTTAGCATAAATATATTCATAATTCTCTCGCCCAGAGCAAGGCGAATATCATCTCACCAATGAGTATCAGTTATCGTACGCAAATCTTATCCAATTTAACGATCTTTCACATTGAAGGTTCTGAAACAACGTTACACTTAACGAGATCTGGTTATACCAAATTAGAACAACCATAAAATATACATATTTACCATGCAATTCCTAACACCAATATATGTATTTACGCATGCCCTCATTTCTCAGCCAAATTTGAGCGACGTACAATGGCGTAAAGAAAGAAAATCAGAAGAATTTATTCAGCGACGAGCGAACCGCCGTCTATGGAGCTGGAAGCTCAACCTGAACGCTCTGTGCCGCCGATCTTGACGCTAACCGTTAAAGACTTTCCGTGGTTTGCTTTAATATTTTAATCTCAGTGTTTTGCATGATTGTGCGAGATAAAATATTCGGTAGAACGTAATATGTTCAAACAAATTATCCGTTCAATGATTTGGCCATGCTGGGCTTTTTCTGTCGGCATCAGCTAAACGTTACTTTGCTTTGCAACATCGATCGCGGCAACGGAATCTGATGCGTAGTTTTGGAGAACAGGATAAAATCGAACCCACGTCTTTTCAACTTAAAATTAATTAGTAAACACACTCGTGGAGATTAACATTCTGAGACGTTGTGCAATCTTTCATTTGGTAAAGCAAGAACATGTTCCCTACGACTGCAATGATTTATTATAACAAAGCGGTAGGGCGACATCCTGCCCCTCTATGCGGCTACTCAGTACGGCAGACCGGCGTGGGTTTCCGACGCCGCTCGTGTTCCAGTTTTCTTCACATTTTCAGGTGTTCCCACTACACACCTCGATCACTCAAACTTGCTTGCAGCCTACACGCCGTTGGAGAGGGTGGACTGTCAAGCATAACCTCTGATAACCCTGATTTGGATAAATGTTACACTAGAAAAATATATGCGTGGTGGTGTATTAGATAAAAGGGAAATTTTCGATGGTGTCAGATTGCCTGCCCGCCTCCACGATGGGCACTGATCGTTAAGTGCTCCGCTCAAACACGTGTGGGAACCTTAATTCAAACACTTGAGGCAACCTCAACTCAAACACATAAGACAACTCAACTTTTAAACACACGAGGCAACCTCAACTCAAGCACATGAACTGACGTGTACATTACTTCCAACGTGAAATCCTCGTCACGTTTTCATCTACTTAGTATTGCTTTTAACACGTACTACTGCTCTTACTGCCTTTAATTTAATTCCATGCAAAATTAAAATAAACAGGACCGGGGTGTACGCGACACGTCATTTTACACGTCTGACTCTTCATATTATTTCACTCTGAGGAAATTGTTTACTGAGACTTTAAATTTACCGCCGAGTGACGCACTGCGAGCTTTTTGTAATGGATCGTTGATGATCAGAATAAGCGAGACTAACTTCTCACGCCTGTATGGCGCTAGGTAATCACTACGATTGCCTTACCATCCACGATGGCAATTTGTGTCACACTTAATTGCAATTGACAATAATTACTATTGCGCTACAATCCATGAAGGCAATTTTTATCACGCTGGATTAGAATTGACAATAATTACAATTACCTTACGATCCACATTTGTAATTTTTGTCGCGCCTAATTACAATAGACAATAATTACAATTTTTTCGGCAATTTTGAGTTCACAGTCGATGCTCGTCCGGTACCGCTATTTAATATCTCATTATAATTACCATAGTAATAATTACAACAGTCGTTAACATAAAGTTTCCTGATTTAGAAAAGTGTTTGCTCAGAAAGTTTAGTTCAATCCAAAGACTTCAACTCTTTTATAAGAAGGAAGACGTTTTTTTCGTCCTTATAATGAATTTCAGCGTCCCACGATTACATAATTTTTCATAATAACTCAAAATAAAAATGCAGGATGCAATCAATTAAGCAATGGACGCTTACACTCCCAAATTTTGGCATACAATGAACTGAAGGCACGATAGTTTCGTGGTTATGTAATATACTGAAATAAATAATACTATTTTGAGGATCTAAAACGAATAATTATGCAACAAATTCATAAATTAATTATGAATAATAATCCCTAATTAGATACTACATCAAATTATTCGACAGCTGCAGAATGGATAAAAACCCCGACAATTAAATGATGAATAAAAAATCGAAAAGATAGCAGACATGCAATCATGATCCCAATTGTAGAATTAATGATCTTACAAAAAATATAAAAAGACTTGATTCAACCATGCTTTATAATCGTCGATGAGTTGATCATTACCTGTTATTTAATAAAAAAATCATGTCCATTAGAAATCAGTGACTACTTATTACGTTTTCTGTCACCAAACATTCCAGTCACTTCTTAGATTCTTATGAGATATAGCCTGTGTTTGTCAACCATCCATTAGCGTGGTAGCTCGTGTTTGTCAACCATCCATTAGCGTGGTAGCTCGTGTTTATCAACCGTCCATTACCGTATTTATCAACCATCCATTAACGTTGTAGCCCTTGTTTGTCAACCATCCATTAGCGTGGTAACTCGTGTTTGTCAACCATCCATTAGCGTGGTAGCTCGTGTTTGTCAACCATCCATTAGCGTTGTAGCCCGTGTTTATCAACCATCCATTAGTGTTGTAGCCCGTGTTTATCAACCGTCCATTCGCATAGCAGCCCGTGTTTATCAACCATCCATTAACGTTGTAGCCCGTGTTTATCAACCATCCATTAGCATAGTAGCCCGTGTTTATCAACCATCCATTAGCACAGTAACCCTTGTTCATCAGCCGTTCATCAGCACAGTAGCCCGTGTTTGTCTTTCGTGTATTATTGTGTATTTTTTCTTATTTTTTTTTACAATCAAGCAGTTTTCACAAGTGAATTTGTAATGTCATATGTGAACTTTCTCGGACTTTGAAACTTCAATTTCAAAGATCAAGAAATTAATATTTCCCAATTCGGACTCATTGGTTTTGAACTGCAATACACAAACCGACAGTTATCATTCACCCGTCTATGCTTAATTTTTCGTCACATGCATTTCTCTATCTATGACTTTTCATTTATAATTTGTTCGACACAATTCCTCGTTGAAGAGTTAGCAGTAACAATGCGTCAATAAGCGATCAGAAATCCCCACTTATTTTGAATTGTATTTCGTTATTCAACTTTTAAAAACAAAACCATGTCATTTACCATTCATCAATCATCATTTACGAATTTCACGTACAGTCCATCATCCTCGTACGTACATGTACTCAGGCTAGGATTTATCAGCTTGCATTTGTCGCTGATCATTTATCATCATCAGTTATCAGACGAAGGCCAAGTGTTCACACGTCGCTTCAGCGCCAGCCACTCGAGCTGAAGCAGCTCGCACGGTCGGCTGACAGCCGGTCTCCTCGACGCGATAAGTCCAGAAACACAAATAAAGCGACGCATGAATAACGGGTCAAAAGTCGGTAAAATGCTCGAGGTATCCATGATACGGAATTACAGTCATTGACGCATTCTTTTCCATGTGTTCCTTCTAACGTACGCGGTCTCCCCAACGTGATAACTTCAGAAACAAATAAAGCGACGCGCGAATCATGAAAGCTTAAAAATAAATTAGTTGAGTCCTTAAAGTGGTTGAGGTGTGAATCTATAATTCCAAGAACAAATAAAAATCGACAACACATTCTTATGTATTAGCAGTAACAACCATCAATTCGAGATCCATGCATAACAATTTATGTAACAGGTGTAACAGCACCTGTTACATCAATTGTTATGCATGGATCTCGAATTGTATGTAGCTCCTTATCTTCGACCAGTCTTTCGTGCGTCCCCGTGCATATATTTAATGAAGTAAAAGTAATAGTAGCGTCAGCATGTACATCTCGAGCATGTGTACCGAAGGCCAAATTCATTTAGTATATGAGATACATCTGCATTGTTCCGCAGATGTTCAAAATTATCTATGACACAGATAGTACCGTTGTAGGAAGTGAATAGTGAATGAGAAATGAAATATAGTTTTAATTTACCTTAAATAGATAAGTAGCTCTTTAATTCTGGAATGAGCGAAATATTCCCGCTATTGAAATTATAGCTGTCTTGTCTTCATATATTACGTATTGCAAAACATTTTGTTTATAACGTTTTCCTCGAGCAACCATTGTGAACATTACTGTAAGGGGCGCTGATACGTGGCTGTATCATAGATAGGATGCTGAATACCGCATCGTAAATTAATGTTATCTAAAGGAAGATAAATCTCTCATCGAATAGAATACGACATGACATCATTTTGATTAGCATGGTTTGTTTATGAAGAGTAGGCTTCAGATGACACGATGAGAAGCAGTTTCACCGAGAAGAAATAAACTTATTTTAAGAATAATCTATGGTAAATCCTGGGTCATTTTTTCCTGGGCCGCATACTGAAATATAAAATATCATTTGACAGTTGGGTAAGAATTCGGCCAGTTCAAAATAGAGTACGAAGCTGTTGGCTGGTATTAAATCTAGGCGTACGTATATTTCCAGAATGGCATATCACATAGCTTGTCTTGCATATCAACATAGTCCTCGCATAGTAATTGGTAAAATATATTTTCCCTAAAATGAAAAGCTTGATAAATATTCAATTATCCATAGCCGGCGTGCCCATGTTCATGAATAAGTGAATTGCAATTTTTTAAAAGAGTTAAAAAATGCAACTTGCACTCATCAGCAGAGGACGCGAACACCAACTTTCGAAGATATGTGCATGTGATGTTTATGCAGCCTTATTTCACTAGACGCAAATAAAAAATTCGAACCAATATATAACATAGATTTTACTGACTAATGCTTCGGAATTCACCGATTCATCCAGAATTCATTGGGAACTCCAGAATTCATCGATACTAAAAAGTCAATGAATTCTAAAACGTTTGCGGTTGAAGATGTTCATTCCTCCACGTGTTATTCTTCTGAATTTACGTTCGAGAGCTCCAAAAAATCAACCAAATCATACTCCATCACACGTACGTCACTACATGTAAGAGAAAATAATTAGTCACAGTACACCGTAACTTTTTCATGCAAACGACATCAGCCCGCGTGGCAGAGTGAAGATATTTCTCCTCAATTGTGATGAAAAACTCCCCTCTTTATGACAGCGAAAGGTGCAGCTCATTGCTGATTAAATCCCATTCACAAGAAACCGTTGCTGCCTCTGTGTAATATTGCGTCATTACCTTAACGTATGCAGCAATTTCTCTCAAAAACGAACAGTGATTAGCTCAAGTGCTATAGGTTGAACCTTGAAAAGCTATTACTGAACTAATCAAGATGGATAAGATGAGAAATAGTGTCATCTGAAACGATACTGGTATCGATGCCGCAGGTGCTAGTCAATGTTTTTTCAATGCTTGTTTTGGTGGACAATTTCGAGTGAAAAATACTGGAAGATTTTCAGCATATATGTAGTCCAGTAACATTTTCAGTGGGATCAAAACAACAAATTTGAACAGGAATATTACTAGCCCCTTTCAAACAGAAGCAATACAAAATAAGTTTACTATGAGCAGATACTGGTCGACTTTTCACTGAAAAAATTCTTTAGTTCTGCTCTAATCTCGTTCTGAGTGACTTTTAACAGAAAAAATGCTAGATAATTTTGTTTGATCTATTACCGAAAGACTTTTAACTAGAAAGATACCGAGCATAATTTTCAAGTGATGTGGCACTTACTTGGAGAGATTACAGACGTTGTGCCAAGTTGCTATAGTGCGCCATCTATTTAGAGACAGTTAGATAGGAAGACGGTCGGTAGCGGCAAGTTGTCTAATAAGGTGGCGACGTGTTCTGCTGCAACTGATTAGCGCGATAAGCTCCAGAGATAAGGATGCGAGGTCGTTCAAAAGAGGCTTGTACTTACACCTTAATTATGTATTCTTTGTCCAGGAGACGTACTATGAATGTTTCAGTGCATGAGGGACGTGCACCTAATGTTGTATGTTAAATGCAGCGTAAGAGAATGTATTCTTAGACTTTGAATGTGAATTATAACTTGTTTGTATCGTATGCCATATATAAGATTTTAGTACGGCCTCGTCTGTATGTCATTTTTCTGGTTTCCTATCTAGATAATTTTGACGGAGTACAGTATCTGTTTTAATTATCGTGGGAAATCACTCGAAAATTTATTCCTTAAGTCGAAGATTCCCTTACATACAAGATGAGAATTATAATTTAAGATGAGTATCATGAACTAGAAACTAAATACAAAAATATTACAATTAATAAGTGAAACAATTTTTTAATTTTCAACAAAATTTTGGTATCAGCTCCCCTGACAGAAAGTTAGTCACATTGTTTTTTTTTGAGGATCTATCGTGAAGGAGGTAGCGGGTCTGTAGTATTCTAAGGTTGTTTGAACTACACAGAAGTGAGTCCTGTACTTGAGGTGTCCGTCAAACTGAACCAGTGTGGCTACACTGAGCTGCAAGATATAACCAAGTTTTGCCATTTATACAATAAATAAATATTGGGTAACGACAAAGGTACGTTGCTGTGCCTATCTTTCAGGATAAAAACTGCCTGGTGTATTTGTGGGATCACCTAGAACCAAAAGTTAACCGTCGATCAGATCGCCCACGTACTGTGGTCGCACTACGAGATCAGTTGGTGCAAGAGTGGTTTAAAGTTGACCAAGCGTACATCAGGACACTGGTAGACTCAGTGCCGCGCAGAATTGCCGCCGTTATTCCAGCTCGTGGACGCCCTACGCCATGTAAGCAACATGTGTCTAATTCTTTGTTCGAAGAGCTTGCTTTTCACGGTTCTTGTTTTATTAGGAAGCTGTGCTAGGCGTAGTTAAATTAGACAACGTTTATCAAGTGTGAGTAGACACACAGACGTTATTTCATGTCCACGGTCAAGCGCTAGCATGTGGATGCTTTATTGAAAGAAAATAATTTAAGATAAATCTTTGGCTTTCGTTTCCGCTGAATATCAGTCATCGCACGTTAAAATGAACCTTGTTACATATAAAAATTCAATCAACCGGAACGGAATTTAAGCCAATGCTTAGCCTCTTTAAATCTTTGAAATATTTCATAAATTTATATTAATTTCGCGTGAATTCTCTAACCGATTCATTGCGTTGAAAATTTTCTTGCACAGAAATTCAATTTTGGAAATTTCAAGCCATCGGCTTTCTCCGCCGAAGACGTTCGGTTTTTGCTCTGAGATACTTAGGCCATTTGAACCTTTTTCGTGATTGAAAATTCCTGAATTCTCGTAAAGATATTACGATTCGTGTCTTCTTAGTATGAAGTTGTTAAATTTTTTTCAGCGTATCAATAAATCATTTTTCGCGACTTAAAATAACCAAAATCTCCTTCAGCTATTTCAATACAACTTTTTCCTTACCTAATATACTTGAATTATTGTCTTTCAAAAATAATGTTATTCCTAACGCAAAATACCAGAATTGCAATCTTTCAGCTACTTCAGTGCAACGTTCTTCCTGATACGAGCTAGATGCTAGAATTATTATCTTTGAAAATACAAAGTTGATCCTAACTCGAGGTTCCTGAATTATTGTCTTGGAGAACACATTGTTTTTTCTGGACGCGAGATACCTTGAATTATTATCTTTGAGAATACAAAGTTGCTCCTAACACGAGGTTCCTGAATTACTGTCTTGGAGAATACAACGTTTTTCTGGACGCGAGATACCTGAATTATTATCTTTGAGAATACGATGTTTTTCCTGACACGAAATACCTGAATTATTATCTTTGAGAATACGATGTTTTTCCTGACACGAGACACCTGAATTCAAGCCTTTCATGCCCCCGGAGTCAATGTTTCCTCATTGTAAAGCCTTTAGTTGATGGAGGCGCCCTTCGTAGCCTGGATACGCAGGGCTCGAAGTGGCTCCTTTGAAGAACTCATTACCCAGAAGGGTGGAGTGCGCCACTGCGCGCCCGCATAAAGGAGCTCTCCGGACCCATGACACTTGACCGTGATAATGGAGACAGATTTCTATTTGCATATGACAAAGTGAACGACCTAAAAACTCAGCTTTGGACTTGGCTGCAGCATTTTTATTGTCCCTAATGAGCCTTTAGGACATGTCTCGCTGCAAAAACTGAGATAGCTGATGCGCAGAAAAAAAGGTATTCAAGCGTACACGATTGTTTGTTTGTTGTGGGTGCTTTCTTGTATCGTCGCGACGTTCATGTAATTTATTTCGACATATGCGCTTTTCTCTCCATAAAATATACATCATGCGTATTTTCAAATCTTATTAATGCAGTAGAAACACCAGACATCCACGAATGATCCCCTATTGCCTTGAATTTTACCAGCCGAATCATGCTCAAAATTTTACACAAAAAGGAATAACAATTCTTCAACCGTACCCATCCCACGCACGTACACATCATATCTCTCCAAAGCATCACAGTTCCTCAATAACGCAGAAAACATCCTATTTTCTTCGACATCGAAGGACCCCTGAAGCTGAGAGTTCAATAAAGTCCGAGTTATTGGCAGATTTTATGCGTGACCATTCAAGTCATGGCATCAGCGACTTCGAAAGCATAATCAGGAAAAGAGTTTTTATTTTCGACCGGTAGCATATTGACCACGAGGATCGTTAATCGACCGCAATAATCGACCGGTGACACCGGAATGGCTGATGATCTAATCGACTGAATAAAAGGACCTCATTGCTATTCAGTCTGTGTTGGCTTGAACAATATTAGACTTGAAGGGGCACCTACTGAAGCCTTTGAACGGATGAACTGATGAAGCTCTCTAAACGATGAGGTTTTTTGCTCCGAGGAGTGAGGCAGAGGAGCTCGCTATCGCCCTTAAAATGACGCCGTTTGTCTACAGCGTTGGTGTTCGCGGTTATACATATACATACATTCATGTGTTCGCAGAATTCATACATGGCATTCATGTGTGTATGGATTTTTTATGTTTGTTCGTATTCATTGGCATAATTTTTGTCTGTTCTTATTCTTTCGCAGCATTTCGATCCGTTCAAATTCATCTACTTTATTCATTTCGTTCATTTTCATTTGTTTTATTAGATTAGGTTAGAGACGCTTAGATAATCTTACTACAAGAATTAAGGCAAAGACAATACATCTGAAAAACACTTTTTATTGTTACAGTGATTTCATAAAACTGATCGTCTCGGCTTCATCTGAAGTCATTCTCAGCAGCTGTAAAATAAGCTGTTAATTTACAGCTGTTAAGAATGGCTGCAGATGTAGCAGAAACGATCAGTTTTATGAGTTGACGGCATTAATAAAAAATGTTTTTCAAAAGTATTGTCTTTGCCATAATTCTTGTAGTAAGATTTTCATGTGTATCTTTCAAATTATTAACATTCGTTTTTATCTTTGAACGAATATCATTCATATTCGTTCATTTTCGTTTGTATCGTGCATATTTGTTCACATTCATCTCTATAGTTCATATTCATTCGCAGCCCTCACATTCATTTACAAAATATACTTATATTATTCATATTCATTCATAGGTTTCAGACCAATTTATTTCTATTCATATTCATTCATAGGCTTAATGTTTGTTTGTTTAGCGTTTCTTTACTCTCAGTCTTTCAGACAACTCTTTTATAATAAAATAAAGTACATTGCTATGCATCTCGTATACGCCACAACACCCGCATTAGTTCTCATTTGCAGTGTTTAGTTTAAACGGCATTTCTCACATCCGTATTCTTTGATATTCATTGCACTTCTCACATCCGTATTTTTTTATATTCATTGCAATTATCACATCCGTATTCTCTGATATTCATTGCATTTCTCACATCCGTATTCTTTGATATTCATTGCATTTTTCATATCCGTATTCTTTGATATTCATTGCATTTCTCGCATCTGTATTATTTGATATTCATTGCATTTCTTACCTCCATATTTCCAGACATTCATAACATTTCTCACCTCCATATTTCCAGACATTCATAACATTTCTCACCTCCATATTTCCAGACATTTATATCATATCTGATATCCAGATTTTTAAACACTCCTAACATTTCCATTCTCATGTTCGTGCATTCATTGCATGCACAGCATCGTCGCTTGGCATCTGGCACCCACGTAATTTTCAATCGGAATGCAATTCGTGGTAATTAAAAATAAATAATCCTAGATTTATTATTCACGAAAAGCTTCAATATTTCTTCGCTCCAGCACCAGCAATATAAGGTAGAAGTGTTGGATGCATTTTACAGCAGTGTGAAAGGGCGAATAGAAATTAAAGTTTTTATGCACGTGAGTCTGTTGAATTAATTTTACCACGTGCGGGAGCCCAGAGAATTCATTTTAGTGCGAACGAGCAGCAAGAAAATAAATCTTATTCCTTACGTGCACAGAGAGAATTAATTTTACTGTGTACGAGCAATGAAAGGAATAGTTATACTGCATACTGCGAAAGGAAAAGTTTTGCTGTGTACGAGCAGTGAAAGGAATAGTTTTACTGCATTCGTATAACGAGAGAAATAATTTCATTGTGTGCGTGCAGCGCAAGAAATAATTTTTTGTTTACGTGGAGCTAGAGAATCAGCGCGAGATGAAGAATTAATTTGATAGAGTCATGGATTATAAAGTTTACTAGGTCTGAGTACAACTTTAATGTAGATTTAAACCTTAAAAATATAAAACGAGTAGAACGTCATATAGAATGAGAAGAAGATGTAGCAGATATTTGGAAAAGAAGGATAAGAGTGATTTCGCTATATTAATATAACGGTGCGTAAGTAGCAAAAGTTCATTTATGTCTTGTTCCTGGGCTGAAACTAAAATTTCTTTATTTTTCGAAACGAAATAAAGTAACATAATTTTAATTCTATTCCCAGTCTATCGTAGTTAAGTCAATGAATTTTCGAATTAGCCTTCCTTCAACATACGAGTACCAATTAATTTACATTCCTTCAACATACCAGTGCCAATAAATTTGCATTCCTTCAACATACCAGTATCACTAATTTTGCATTCCTTCAACATACCAGTTCCAGTAAATTTGCCTTCCTTCAACATACCAGTACCAATAAATTTCTCTTCCATCAACATACCAGTGTCAATAAATGGAATACAAGTACGATACATAAGCAAAGCTTCCTCAGAGTGAGGAACAATTGTCACTGTCTTGCAACAAGAAGAGCTATGGAATAACTCTTAAAGGGCAGGGACAAAAGTCACGGCTAGCAGCGTTATCAGGGCACACGAGAGCGACTCGCGCTTTCAATTAAGGATAGTGCACACCTGAGTCCAGGTGCTGCAAGAATTAGCAGGCTCCTCCTGCTCGCGAGTGTCCCCACCGCACACGCGTGTGAGTGTGAATGGCAGTGTGAGTGGGAGTATGTGTGTGAGTGTGAGTGGGAGTGGGAGTGTGACTGTGAGAGTGAGTGGGAGTGTAAATGTGAGTGTGAGTGGGATTGTGAGTGTGAGTGGGAGTGTAAATGTGAGTGTGAGTGTGAGTGGGAGTGTGAGTGGGTTGCGACAGAGGAGGGGGTCAGCACCTTTTTAAACTCTTTCGCCGCCCCATGGGTAATTAGTTGATTTATTGATAAAAATGTTCGGAGGGAGGGTAAAAATATACGCATAATTACAGATGCTCCGGTGAAAAAGTTAGACTTGGAATCTGAGTCACCTTTTTCTACTCGGTGAGAAGTTTCAGTGGTCCACTTTGCAGAGCAGCGTCTTAAAAAATAACTTAAAATAGATACTATTCAATAATACAATCGTTCAGATGCGAAACTATAGATTAAGACATCAAGTTTGACATGAAAGTTCAGAGCACCTTACAAACACTTTACCAATAATTCTCCTGCTGTAAAGTCATAGTTTCTTCCTATGAAATCCTGCGTCAATGTTATTAGTTCATGATCAATATCATCATTGTTGAGCTTATTATTCACGAGTCACACCGTCCGTGTCCGTTCGGGAACTGAAAAACACGTACTTATATTTTCTACAAAATGCTTAATGGTATTACTGTACGTATGCGCCTCAGATGTAAGCGAAAATGTAAGGGGGGCAAGGACGAGAAACAGGGTACTGGTAAAATAGAATACATGAATATTTCCAGAATGACGATCATTTTCGATTTGATGTTCTTTTCTGTTCTGTAAATGAGGCTTAAGTTGTTTTAGCTTCTCGGTAAAAGGAATCGTTATTTCTTCCACATAAAATACACATGTTTTGTTGGCGTCAGAATTTTCCTAAATATAAGCACCTTGACTAAAAAAATTGAGCTTGAAAATTGGAAAGGTGCTTGCTGGCTTCCGTGATACAAATACCTAGGCCTTCCTTCTACCAATTTCAGGCGTTTAAACTTGTGTATGTAGGCTACCACAATATTAAAATTGTGTATGAATGCTACCACAATATTAAATTTGTGTATGTAGGCTACCACAATATTAAACTTGTGTATGTAGGGTACCACAATATTAAACTTGTGTTTGTAGGCTACCACAATATTAAACTTGTGTATGAATGCTACCACAATATTAAATCTGTGTATGTAGGCTACGACAATATTAAACTTGTGTGTGTAGGGTACCACATTGTTTTGTTAGCCGTACAGAAGTCATTGTTGCATGGGCCTGAAACTCATGTGACGTGCGCATAAAAACATTCTTAAAAAAGAAATCAATTCCAGTTGTGCGCAGACAAAAATCTATTTCAAATCGCAGCCGCAAAAAAGTTTGCATGTCTGCAGCGAGTGTCGCAGGATGAACTTTTAAATTTAGCAAAAGCAATCGCTACTGAATTTTTTTTTCTTCTGCTTCTCTTTTAACATTTTAACACCAAGACAAAGGGTAATGTGTTCTTGGTTAAGAGGCCAGGCCTGACAAATATACTTACATTATAAAAAAATCAGACATTAATTTTTAAAAGTAGCATCTATGCACACTAATTTTAGGTTCATACAGCAAGGTTCACATACCTTCCGCTGTCACGTTACAATTACTTAAAGCATTTTCCTCGGTGCCGCACTCATGCACATACCGCAGGATCTCAATGGCTTAAAATGACCCCCTCGTTCGTAGCCCCGTCCCTCTGTATAGGCCTGCCGTCGTCAAGGCTGCAGCTCACCTGGCCAGAATTACTGGGCCGCCGCTGAAATCAATTACAGCCGCCATCTTGCTCTCGTACCCAGACCACTGGCTCGCAAAAACCCAGCCCTCGATCTGCTGCCTGCCCGAATACAGCATTGAATAATAAAACGCAGAGCTCGCTTCTAATGCCGTCAAAATTACAGCTTTCACTGTGAAAATATCACGCCAGTTTCAGCGATGCAATTGTATTGCAATGGCGATCGAGCGTGTACCGTGAGATGCGGAATTGGTGCGACGGACACATGGGGAGTTCGATCTCCTATACAGGGGCGTTGCCGTTCAGGTACGGCGTGTTAGGGTATCTCTTATTACGCACGGTATGTTAGGGTATCTTTTATTACGTACGGCGTGTTAGGGTATCTCTTATTACGTACGGCGTGTTAGGGTATCTTTTATTACGTACGGCGTGCTAGGGTTTCTCTTATTACGTATGGCATGTTAGGATACCTCTTATTATGTTCGGTATGTTAGAGTATCTCTTATTACGTACGGCATGTTAGGGTATCTCTTATTACGTACGGCATGTTAGGGTTTCTCTTATTACGTACGGCATGTTAGGGTATCTCTTATTACGTACGGCATGTTAGGGTATCTCTTATTGCGTACGGCGTGTTAGGGTATCTCTTATTACTTACAGCGTGTTAGGGTATCTCTCATTCGTACGGCAATTAGGGTATCTCTTATGCGTGTTAGGGTATCACTTATTACGTACGGCGTGTTAAGGTATCTCTTATTACGTACGGCGTGTTAGGGTATCTCCTATTACTCACGGCGTGTTAGGGTATTTCTTATTACGTACGGCGTGTTAGGGTGTCTCTTATTTCCCAACTTAGAGTAGAGCAAATTTTTTGCTCCCTACAAGCTAGGAACGCATTTGGTACCCTCGTGGAACGAAGATAGAAATTTCCAAAAATGCTCCGAGTAACAGGCAAGGTTTGAACTAATGGCTTCCTTGGTCTGTGAGCTGTATATATTGGATGATTTTCTAATCCAAGATATTGAGTAAATGTAGTAAAATGGTACGAAAAGAACTATTATATTATGCTTAAACATGGGAAAATTTTAAAGCGGGGCTTGAAACTTTCGAGTACCGTATGAAAGGGGACCTCTTGTTCCGGTATATACAGCAGAGAAGGGGAGTTATACGGTGAAGGGGAGTTATACGGTGAAGGGGAGTTATACGGTGAAGAAGAGTTGTACGGTGAAGAGTAGTTATACGGTGAAGGAGAGTTATACGGTCAAGAGGAGTTATACGGTGAAGACAGAAGCGATGGCGAGCTGTGCGGTGTACACAGAAATTAAGTGGAGTTATACAGTGTATACAGATATTACGTTGAGATCATACGGTGTATACAGATATTACGTAGAGTTGTACGATGTATACAGAAATGAAGCGGAGTTGTATGCTGCGCATACAGAAATAAAAACGAGTTGTACAATGTATACATACGTACAGGAAAGATGAAGCTAGTCGTTGAAAACAGAAATGGAGGAAATGTATGCGGTGTATACTGAAATGAATGAAATATATGCTGTGTATACAAAATGAAGGGAAGTTAAACGGTGTATACGAGCAGAAAAGAAGAGGCTGTGAGGTTAAGACAGACATGAAGAAGAGTTAAATGGTGTACGTGCAAGATCATGCAGGTGTTCGCCTCTTGTCAGGTGTCAACGAAATTGTAGAACTCATTTTACATGGAAAATCAAAAGTATTTTTCTCTCTTCCCTACTATTCTTCGTTTCTACTGGAGGGTTTTCACAGTAGCTATACGCTACGCTGTTCAAGCCGCGAATTGGGACGACTTTCCTCGTTCAATTTTTCTTTGCTTACTGGGTTGAGAAATTAGCGAATTTTTTAATATGTCCCAGCACTCGCCGGGCTCACCGCAGAAAGGGCGCTGCAACTCCGCCGGTTCTGGTGTCCCGTTTTTAGATCACAAGTTTGTGATGCACTCTCTACATAGTTGTTCTCATCCACACTAGGCTTACGAAAAAGCATTTTATGTATGTAGTGTATATATATATATGTGCTATGTTGTGTACGGTTGCTGCCACGAGTACTGTTTCTTATTCACGTTTGTATTCATGTGCTGTACGATGTACATGAACTGCCCCTATGTATGTCCTACCACTGCTGCTGTTTGTATGCGCGTGTGTGGTATGCTTTGTACGTGTACTATCAATGACGTTGCTTTTTTACATGCGTGTATGTACTGTACAGTGTACATGTATCATTTGCAATAGCAATATTTCTTCATATTTGTATGTGCTGTTGTGTGCATGAACTGCCACTAACACATCATGTTCTATGTGCATTCATTTATGTATGGGGTTTGCGCATGTGGTGCCAGTAATACTACTTTTCCAGATACGTAGCATTTTTTTATAAGCTGTATACGATTCTAAATCAGAATTAAGTAACTCTACGATCCATCCACCCTCTCTCACTCCGCGCATGCCCTAAACTGCAGGGTTGTAAAACAGTGCAATAACACCACTTCGAATGTAAAAATGAATTCGAATATGAATTATTGAAGTGACTGAAAGTTCCTCGTCTTGGTTGCCATCTCGTGTGGGAGAATCTGTGCATCAAACGTACATCAAAACTACGCTCGCGGCTCCGTAGATTTGAAGTATGTGTAGGGTACGAGTATACGCGGGCGTGTCATGTGTGGGTGGGTGTTGGGGTCCCAAGGACTGTGTGGGTGTGTTATGTGTCGAAGTGTATCGGAAATGTTAGGGTCTGTGTGAGTGGGTATTGAAGAGTCTATAGAACTGCATGGGTGGATGTCTACTATCATTGTGAATATCTGGCTGAGCGGAAATTTTGTACTGTAGACACAACGGTCGAGTAGAAATGTGCGGCGAAACCAAAGACATCGTTCACAGGACTGGAGGTACCATTCATATGGTCCTATTTCATAAGGTTTCTGCGATAGATTTTTGTACAATATTAAATGCGGCTTAATCTAATCTATACTCTCTGATAATACGCCATGTTGATATGCATACATGTAATTCTGGGTGTATAAATTTATTTTTCACTGAAGTAAACAGATGGGAGAAAATTCCCTGTTCCAGATTTTCGGGTCCGTACTCCTAATCAGCGAGACTGTCACGGAAGGCAAGCCGTGACAGTGACATGGAAAGTTATAAAATTCCTCATGAGATCTAAAGTCATTTTGGATGTCATGGGGAAACGAAAATATACATAGGATTGCAGTTAGTTTTTCGAACAGAAGTAAATGTAGTCCCATTGCAAAAAAATTTTGGTCGTGATTGAGTTAAAAGTAGTGTCCAAAAAAAATTGAAGAGCATGTTGTATAAAATGGGTAAATAAATAATCCTGAAATAACGACACCAATCAGGAAAAGTTTTCCCCAATGAAAGATTGTCCAAGCAGATAAGGTTCAACTAATTGCTCTTGAAATATATTATGTTTAGTTTTAGTTTTGTTTTAAATTGCATTATGCACGGCGGAAATATACATCAATACAACACACCAGTAAGCGATTTCGACCTTCACGACTCAAACCTGCGATTCGAAATAATCATTTTCTAGTGGATTCGTTCCCCAATTTCTAACATTATTATTAGACTCAAAATTTACTCAATTTTGAGCGAAACATTGGTTCATTTTTACTCGAAAGATTCCCTCGAGCTTGGGGGAAAAATACTCGGTCATAAACTGAAAATTCGATCCTTCATCACTGAATAAACGGAGAAGCCACAGCTAGAGTAGCGCCTGGCGCCTTGGACGCCATCGTCCATTCCAGACCCGTCGCAGCTCTCTGGAGGCTCTCTGGAAACCTTGGCGGCTCCAGAGCTACAGGCGCTGTTCCTGAGCAGAACACCGGCGTCTGCTGCGGCTCTGTACTTTGGGGGCTTAGAATGTCTGTAATTTGCCTGGAAAATGCCAGCCTAACGACCAGTCTACGCCCCATAACCTCGCCGTGGATGTGTTTCTGCAGCAAGGATGGCCGTCGAGGTTGAAAACAAAGCCAAGTCATCCATTCAAAAACAATCAGTTCTCTCCATCGATTTACTGGTACACTGGTTCTCTTTCGCGCTGAAAAAGTACTAGAGAAGTAATGGCAAAGTACTGGAATAGCTCTAGAACAGTATTGGAACTGTGCTGAAACAGAGCTAGAACAGTCCTGGAACAGCGCTGCAGCAGTTCTGGAAAAGTACTGTTCTGTGCTGGAACAGCGTTAGAACAATTATTTGTTAGAACACGGCTAGATAAGTTTTAGAACAGTACTGGAAGAGTACTAGGACAATGCTGACTAAGTACGTGAATAACGCTGACGGAAAAGTAAAGCAGCATTACTGAAACAGTTCTGGAACAGAGCCAGGACGATGCTAGTAAGGTGCTGGAATAGTACTAAGCAAGTGCTGGAAAAAAATGCCATTCCAAAGAAATTTAGAGCTTTTGTCAGGAGCTAAACTACATACGAGTTCTTATCATTAAATAATTACTAATATTTATAAGAACATTGGAGCTATTCCGGTAGGGTCAAAGTAACCGACCGGTCTTCGCTATTTTCTAAAATATTTATAATTTTAATTTGTAATAGCAATGGTACTTATTTGATATCGTGAGAATAGTTTCTAGAAGGCCTATAAAATGTTGAATCATTCATTCGATCTGCATTTTCTAAAAAAATTGGCCTGTTTCGAGAGCACTGCTGCATTATTTATACACAAAGATTATTTTTTCACCTATTTCGACGATTGATATATGTAAGTATTAATACCCTCATTAGAATTTTAAAATCCTGTTCAAGGAGATTGATCAATAATTAATTTACAAATTAGTTCTATGTCTTCTAGAATCCATCCAGTTTATCCTTCTTTTGGCGGTCGAGCGGAGGTACTCGTGAGGCGTTTGCAAACAATCCAATGTTCGTCTCATAGTTCACGAGGCGGAAATACTAAGAAACTCTATATTTAATACTATAATATTAAATTGGAAGGTTTTTTCTTCACGCGCAGTAACATAGTGCTGAATGAAATTTTTTTACTATAGTGTTATTTTTAAGCTACTCACACGAAATTGGTTGAAAAATCGCAGTGAACAGTAACCCTATGTTTGGAGTAACGGCTTCCATGAAGTGAGTTCACTCCGTAATTATACTCCTCCTCTTCATCCGTTCTTTATTTGTGAGCTGAAGCAATTCTATACAATTGTGACTGAAGGACTGGATCATTTTAGGGAAGTGTATCACGTACGACACACACACAGTTCAGCTCAGGCCTGAATGCCTACGAAATCCTTGCCTCAGTTGTAAATGGTAGAATAGTTTACGAGTAAAGTATAGCATGGCAATACTCCGGATGAACTTCAGAGTAATTTGTGAGGAAATACAAGAGAATTTTTTATGGTGTGCGAATATATTTCAACAATTGGCTGAAACTGTCGAGAACTTATTTTTGCTCGGGTACTTTTTTCAAATCAAAATCAAGCCTCGTCGGAGTGGAGAAGAAAGTCGACGTTAAGCCAGAGATGGTGGAGATGACACTCCAAAGACAAGTTTTGAATGACTTCTACAAATTAGGCCACGAGTATATAAGAGAGCAAAAAATGATGGAATTATCTATGAGAATAAACGCACTCAAACCATTGCAGATGAATTTAAGGTGTGTGAGGTGAACCAAACCTATGCACGATTTCAATGATATAACATACCTGTTCGAATCTAATAAAATACAGAACGACATGGCTGGATATCCAAAGCCGCTGGTGTTCAAAATGCGGTGCCGAAAATATTATGTTCCTTGAAAGCAATTGTTTTATATTTCTGAAGAAATTTTGAAAGAATTCTGCGTTTTTCAGAGCACAATTAAACATAAAATTTGAGGAAAAAGGTATTAGGGCGTCATTTAGTGCAAAATAACTTTTATAACTGCACTCGTAGCGACGGCAATCAGTTGCCTTATCTAATGTCAAATCCTTATGTTTTTGTCTTAAGAAAAATCTTTTAGTAATTTCAACACGTTTTACCGTTGGGTTTTCAATGCCTTTCAACTACTGGAGTGGTGAAAAATGTGAGGAATGTTTGGTTTAAGCTCCCTTTTCCAAGGGAAGTACTCCCTGGATACGTGAAAATGCCTCGCCTGAGACGAGATTCGAACCCTCGACCTCTCGGCTGCGAGGCCATCACGGTAACCAGTACACCATGGAGCCTAGAAGACTTTTTTCTCTGTAACTTCTCTTTATCTTTATTTTGAGTGGAAAAAAGAAACGCATCTACCTTGACAAATATCCAGCATATTAAACAGAGAACTTATGATCCGACTTGAAGATACAAAGGCTCGCTCAACCTAGGACTCACCCATATAACTAACAGCCACAGATATAAATTGAAGCCGGAAATCAGGGTAATTTTAAACCCTGTTTTGAATGTAGGAGAACAATTTAAAATCAGTTTTTAAGTCCTAAACTGCCGGTTCTCGACGACCCAATTCCAACCTGAGAACAGGTCATTGTTTCTTAGCACAGCACCCGTCATTGAGGAGCCGGAAAATACACAGTTGACACATACTTAATGATACACAGTTACAAAACACCGGCTTCTGAACTGCTGATTTTTCAGCTGGGTAATTTAAGCCACCAATGAGTTCAGGTGAGGGGAACGAGAGTGATCGAGGTACTTTCACCTGAGCAGCAAAAACCGCGAGGGGAAAGATGGGATTTTACTCCATGTAAAATCCTGCATTCTAATTACGCCATGTAAAATCCTGCATTCTAAGTCCGTCATGTGAGATCCTGCATTCTAAGTGCGTCATACGAGATCCTGCATTCTTAGTGCATCATTGTTTCAATGATATAACATTAATCTAATTGTATTTTAATATTGATCGTAATTGTAGCATTCTTAAATTGGTAATTAATTAACACTCTTTAAAGCTGAATATATATAATCCAGAAAAGAGAAGAAGGCTTGTAGACTAAAATAAGGAGCTTGAAATTCGAAAAAACTACAGTGAAGATTGCAATGCAAAAACATTCGTTCTAAGCACATGACGAAGACAAATGTAATTGTTCGATGAAGTTTTATGTATCCTAAAGCAGCTTTCCGTGTCTTACAACTGCAATTTAACACGTTTCATTCCAGAACCGCGTAGCAAAATTGTAACATGTCAAATTAGATATAGTTCACCGTTAGATATAGTTCACCGTTATAGTGCAACGATGATTTCAGCACATAACTTCAAGACAACAGGACATCTATGTAGTAGTAATTCATCTCATAAAATTCACGGTGAGCTTTCAGTGCACTGATGCCTGCTCTCGAGGCCTGCTCATGGAGGGTCAAATAAAAAATCGTCAAGAAGAAAGTTAAATTTAGAAGTATCAAAACGCATGTAAGACGGAAACGAAATTGGTGAGACAAAAGCTCAATCTTTTATCAGAGCACGAGTACGTGCGTATTGAATGCAAAGCAAAGGCTCCACCTGTGCTGTGTCGACGGTAAATTGGTCTAGGAATTTCAGGCCCAAAAACACGGAGCCGCTCTCTCAGAATGCGAGGAGCAAGAGTCGATATGGGAGTCTCTAAAAATAATTTCCCTATAAATGACTCACGAACCGCAGGATGGAACCTCGGCGACACTTGAGTTCTGAGAAACAACTGTTGAGTCATGCTAGATTATATCCTGCTAGTCGTGTGCAGACACTTCTGTATCGTGTGCAGACGCTTTTGTATTGCTTGCAGACACTCCTGTATCGTGTGCAGACACTCTTGTATCGTGTGCAGACACTCCTGAATCGCGTACAGACACTCTTGTATCGTGTGCAGACACTCTTGTATCGTGTGCAGACACTCTTGTATCGTGTGCAGATACTCCTATATAGTGTGCAGACACTCCTGTATCGTGTGCAAACACTCCTGTATCGTGTGCAGACACTCCTGTATCGTGTGCAAACACTCTTGTATCGTGTGCAGACACTCCTGTATCGTGTGCAGACACTCCTGAATCGTGTGCAGACAGTCCTATATCGTGTGCAGACCCTCGTGTATTGTAAACAAACACTTCAATAATGTGTGCAAGCACCCGTGTATTTTGTTCAGACACTCCCGCATTCTATGCAGGCGCTCCTGTATTCTTTGCACTCACTCCTGTGTTCTGTAGGAACACTCCCGTGTAGACACTCGTGTATTCTTTGCAGACACTCTTATCTCCTGTGCAGACACTCTCATCTCCTGTGCAGACACTCTCATCTCCTGTGCAGACACTCTTATCTCCTGTGCAGACACTCTCATCTCCTGTGCAGACACTCTTATCTCCTGTGCAGACACCCCTGTCACCTGTACACACTGACCGCCCCACCACCTACACGCCAGGTGTGTAGGGCGCACCGTGGGATAAGAAATTCACCTTAGGCCTGCAGCTCCGACCTCATTTCACGCTAGTGCATCCTTAAGAAAACTTTGCTGCATCCTCGAACTCCCTAAACATTTATCCACATCTACTCAAGAATCACAGCTTATAAAGGACGTGAATTGACGTGGAATTTTTAAACCGAAAAACAAATGTTTTGGTTCATTATGTGGATGTTTCGCCCATTTCTCGCTCCTTCTAAAATGCCACGCTGTCCTGGTCAAAAAACTCTGCAACTCTGAGGGTCAGCTGCCCTCAGTAGTCAATGTCCGCTCTGTGGCTCACTGCCTTTTTTGAAAATGCCTCATGCCCCACCTTATAACCTCTTAAATCCTGAAGCCATACCTCCTCTTAAAGAAATTTTGTACTCGAAATGACATCTAAAGTGTTATTTTTCTTTCAAAATTTTATTTACCTGATGAAGGACCTCCTCCACATGAAACTGAAAATGAAAATGTTGGACCCCAACCTCGTCATTTGTGCTGTAATGCACTCCGTAATTATCTGTGGCCCCCTGTGGGACCCTCGTCCCACGTCCCACCAGTCCCACCCTGTGGGACGCACGTCCCACAGGGGGCAGAGTTACTGAACTCAAGCAGCTCTTCACATTTCAGTCTAACTTTTTCTACACATCATTGATAAATTTATAAAATAATTGATCAAAATCCTTCAGAGGCAAAAAGTTGTCAATGATTTTATGTAGATGCTTCAGCGTAAAAAAGTTACATAGGAATCAGGCCTCATTGTAGGTTAGGTTAGGTTAGGTTAGGTTAGGTTAGGTTAGGTTTGTGTAACTGCTCTGAGTGTACGGGTGTCTGGTGGGGGATTAAGCGCATGTGCTGTTGAAGTCGTGAAGGTTACCGCCGCACGACATTAACGCATTTGTGTGTTGAGGTAAGACACACCACACAACTCCTACACACGCCCGTTATTTCGTAAACACACCGCACAATGCAGACACACTGTCTTACACAACTCCTGCACACAGCACACAACTCCTGCACACAGCACACAACTCCTCCACACAGCACACAACTCCTCCACACAGCACACAACTCCTCACACACCTCCTGTCCATCCAGTCCCCCCTTGGGGCCCGGGCCGCCAGAGCTCGAGTGTCGTGAGCTACTTAAAGTCACTTTTTCTTTGCGACGCACAGCGCTCTTACTGGGCCTCTCACGTGTCCGAGATCAGAGAATTGATGTGTGTTTACGTGCATTTCATATTAAAAACGATACTGAACTTTGAAAACGGGAAAAATGTACTGAATTTCACTACTACGCTTCATAAACTGAGTATATTCAATTGACAGACCATGCCTAATGAGTAAAATGCGCAGAATATACAAAATTTTCAAAACACACAGAATATGCTGCATTTGCGGCCTCCGCAGAAGTAGCACAAAACACATACTTTGCAGACAACTCAAAAGACAGTGAATCTTCACAATGTTCAAATCATGCTACACAGAACTCGCAAGACCGCCAGTACTACACATTTACCATCACATCGCCTGCCTGACAGTACAATTGATCACACTGTGCATTGACAAGCCTTCCATTTAGAACTGTAAGTCCACTCTCAATTCCCGAAGGTCAAACATGCAAGCAACGCACACACACGCCACTGCTTTGAGACACACACCTACACACTCCAAATACGCACACACACACACCACTGCTTTGAAACACACACCTACACACTCCAAATACGCACACGCACACACACCACTGCTTTGGTACACACACCCACACGCTCCAAATACGCAAGGAGGCCATCGCACGCTCTGCCAGCCCGAAATGTCATTAGTTTTCTCATCCTCCAACGCAATTGCTTTATTGGCCGTACAGCTCGTGAAATTGGACATGATATCATGTAAGGTCACACGAAACAGACGAGTTTGTTTAAGCAGCTAGATAGAACAGCCTGATGAGGGTAGAACAGCTAGGGGAGCACAAAACAGCTAGGTAAGACTGTTTAAAAAGCTAGATAGAACAGCTACACGAGGGTAGAACAGCTAGTTTAGCAGAAACAGCTATGTAAATAAGTCTATTTAAATAGCTCGATAGAACAGCTAGCAGAAGGTAAAACATGTGGAGTACCCCAAAACATCTTTTAGCACAAAACATCTAGTAGCACAAAACATCTAGTAGTACAAAACATCTAGTATCACAAAACATCTAGTAGCACAAAACAGCATGCTTCTATGAGGGGGCACAAACAGCTAGGCTTTGACCTCCATCAATGGCCGCATTGATCTCACTCCGAGTTTTATGTTGAAATTGGCAGCGCGGTGGACGAATGTTCGTATCATGAATACGTTTATACACTGAGACAGTTTTAATCACATTACACAAATTACTCTGTGATGAGCCTAAATATTCTGATAAGCGTTTTGGTTGAGTTTTTGAATGCTCTTCTAACGATGTACATTATTCACGAAAAACTCGTTCACGTCATTGCAAAAGTTCATTTTCGAAGTTTAAAATGACGTGCCCCTGTTTCTCCAAACTTACATGTAATGTCAATATGTATAGACACTTCACGCGGTGTAGATGTTGATTACAAATTCGGACGACTTATTTTGATGATCATAATTGTAAAAACGGCTTTATTAGGCCACTATGATGACGATAACTTTTTCAAAGCCTCCGTATGGGACGCAGTGGGGTTTCTTTTAACGTTGCATTCCTGCACGAAACTTAAGCCTTCGTTTGTCAAAATTTTCATTCAAAGGTTGTGCCTCCATTCTGCAATGTTCTAAGCCGTTCTGGAAAGTTCGATCTCAGTATAAGCCGAATTTCCGCGCTATTTGCTTATTAAGTTTAATCTATATCTAGTATAATACTAAAACTCTGGTCGTCTCGCATGCTTGAAACCGTGCTCAGAAGAGCCGAATTTAAGTCGGGCAAGTTAGTAAAGTGGATACGGGAATGAAGGATTTGTCTGACGGCTCTGAGATATTCGAAATTTATACTCTTCATTTAATCCTGTATTGTAGATACCGACTTAACTGCATCGGATATATTTCTGGATCCGGTTTAATTTTGATAAATTTTATTTGGCCCAACGGGTCACGTGTTGTCTAGTTATTCATAAATGTTGTTTTAGATACTTCCGCTCCGGTGCCCTGCTCGGTCTGACTTTCTCGCCGCCCCGCCGATAATTATCGGATAGTCGATAATAATCGACTATCCGACAGCCATATCTGAGCCTGGCGGCCAAAACTGTAAACAATTCTTTCGGAGATTGATCTTCCTTTTTGGAAGCGGAGTTTGATGAAGAAAAATACGAGTAGCAAACGCATGAAAAATATTTTCCATTCGTGGCTTTCGATATTCACAAAAATCATCTTGAAATAAGCCTTAAGAGGATTTCTGTGAAAATCGAAAGCTCGCCAAGAAAGTATGATAAAATGTTTTTCATCGGCTTACTGGTACTATTTTTCATAGGCAGATTATACTCGTATAGATGCCCATAAAAAAAGGAAAGAGACATCACACAAATAACCGGAAAAATAACAGGACTCACCATCGCTTAGACACAAAATGAATGATATTTTCCCATGAATCATGTGATGGGTCACAAATCTTCCACATCATTTCCTTCGAAATCGACTACCGACAACGAAACTCTACAAAAAAACTCTTTCATGTTCTGTTCTATCAAACACAATACTTAATTTCCTTTAGATTGCATTCATTCGCGGTATGATATCCAGTATCCTACCTACGACACCACCGCTGATCAGTGCGCCAGACGCTGATGTTCTCCTGTGAAAGTCTGATAAGGGAGAGGCTGGCATGGAAGCAACCAAGAAGCTGAGTCAGATTGTCGAGTAGAATGACACCAAAAAAACTGGTCGAAAGCTCATAATGTGTTTCAGGAGTCAGTTTTACGAAATAAAAACCGTGTTAACTGAAAAAATTGTTTTTAATTTCAAATTTGGAACAGTGAAAACACAGTTGATTTTAAAAGTTTGACTAGTTTTTAAATTTATGTTGCCCTCAAGTAGGCACTGCTAATTTCAATCTTGCACCTCATTTGCTGAAGAGGTAAATGGTCCACTGGTTCTTAGGTGTTACAAGCTCCCGCTAAGAGGTTTTGCCTTTCTCACTTGCTGCACATAATAGAAAGATTCTGCCTTCCTCATTTGTTGCACATGATAGAAAGATTCTGCCTTCCTCATTTGCTGTACATAATAGCAAGACTCTGCCTTCCTCATTTGCTGCACATAATCTCAAGGCTCTGCCTTCCTCGTTTGCTGCACATAATATCAAGGCTCTGCCTTCCTCCTTCGCTGCACATAATAGCAAGACTCCAAAAGGGTTTAGTCGTCCTCCTTGTTTGTAAAGCTTTCATCCTTCCCCGCCGGGCGAAGCTTCACGCCAACTCGGGGTCTGACTTCCCTCCTTCCCCTCTCGCCCCCCTCCCCCTCTCCCCCTCCGTCACGACCGCCTCTCCTCACGCGACTCCACTCCAGGACGAGGGTGAAAACTCGGGCACCGATTACGCGGATCGCGGAGTCGTTATTTGCCTTTGTCGTGCCGGTCTCCGTGCTGGTTATTGCCGCGGTCGATCGCGGGAGAACGCAAGGCTTTGCTGCACCGTGCGACGCTGCACGGCGTTTTAATTCTTGTCATAGGTCCTGATTCTTGTGGCACCGCTCCTCTCGGGTCCCAACACCCCTCGGGGTTAGCTCTTCGTGGGTGTAAAAACCAAAAGATTTAAGGACGAGGGGACGTGTGCGCGTAGAAAACGGGATGTGAGACCGTGGCAGATGGCGAATCTTCGTCAGACACCGCGATGGCTTCTTACGAACGAGTCTGAGAGTCGCCTAATCTGGAATGGATACCACCACAAAAGTCGATGCTCGAGGACACAAAACTTTCGACTGGAGTGCAACTTTGCACGCACTCCCTTGTGCGGAAGTTCGTGCCTCCGAAGTATCATACAAACATCGCGTCAACTTGAACATTCATAATTTTAGGTGGCTATGAGACCATATTATTCTGTCTCGTCCATACATAGATATTATATAATCTATTATATGTAATACATGTATATCGTATATTAAACAGTAATTATTTTATGTGTTGAAACCGAAATTTCCTACGGTCAATCGGTATGAAAAGTACGGATAGTTTGTATTATGCATAACTTCAGCCGATGTATGTATTTTTTGAGGACACCTTGTACGCATAAAACATCTCATTTTCGTTTCTTGAAAGTCTCTAAGACACTCAAAATAAATTCTTTAAGTTGAACAGTTCTCTGAGATAGAGAAGCTCGTTCCCTATCTTCACTCTTCTCGAATCATTTTTTTCGGTTTCTGTGATGGAAATATGCTGTAAATTAGACCTGTTTGAAAAGCACATCCGATAAAACTGAACAACTCTGAAATTTCATTTACGTGAATTCAATGCTAAGATTGCAATACATTTAATGCATGTTACTCATGTTGAACGTTGAACATTAAATTTAATTTTATATGAGGACGTTCGCTCACAGTTTGTAGCGTTGCGAATGTCACACTTTCACAACAGTAATTTGATTATCTTGCTTTTTCATTTCAACTTACTTACTGTTTTCCACGAAATTTGAAAACCTAATCACTGCACATAACGAACGAAAAGACGTTTCTAATTCGATAGCTGCAATTAAAAAACATGAAAAATGAAGAAAAGAAAATAGTATATTTCGACATCGGTTAGGTGCATACAAAACACGCTGCAACTCAATTCGAAGCAGTTACAGAACACAACCTAAAACTTGAATATGGAAGTCACGTTTGAACTTCTAATTGCACTGTAATGCATTTTTAATTCACTGGCTGACCGTTCAGTATGAAGTAAAGATTAATGAAAAAATTATTCCATTTTCAATTGCGGTACTGCACGTAACAGTACCAGTATTTCCTCATAGTTTACATCAAATAGTACGCTCATTCATGCACATGTCGCTGCGAACAACACGTACACTATGGAGAACATGATTGTTTAACTCAGTCTCACAATACTTGAAGAGGCCGAAACGATACCTGACAGCGCACATGTACATGTACGCAGGGATGTACAGACGTACTTTAATGCGAAGCGTACACAAAACTTACAATGCCCTCGCTCGGAGTTCGCGTAAGGGGTAATGTCCCTCACCAGCCCCTGACAACAGCTGTGCTGTTAATTAATTATTCGTTGCGCTTTAAATTCTAAAAAGTAAGCTGAAATTCTTGGATGTCAACGAACCAAATAATGTTTAGCTCACGCAAAGGTACTGTAAGTATGACGTATGCTTCGCATACGTGTACGTCTGTGTGCGCCAGTGTATATGTACATGTGCGTCCTTATGTATCCACATACGGCATACAGATGTATCATATATCTATAAACACCTCTTCAAGTCACTATGGTGAATCGGTATCAAAGGTCTGCGTGTGTGTACGCGCGAGTGCGTGTGCAGGTACGCAGGTACGTCAGTACATGGCCGTATACATGTACATGTGCGTCAGTATATACCCGTGTACTCGTACATCTGAGTATGCCTGTCTAAATATACTTATGTACAAGTCAGTGAATGTACATTTAAAAGCATATTTCGGTCTCTACATGCCCGTGTACACGCAAGGCTGTTTATATGTGTACGTGTTCCTCTTTAAGTAAGGCAAACGCTTCTCGGTGCACACAACAATGAAGGAGTTACTCGTAAAAATAAAATGTGATTCATTGTGGACATACCTACACATGTCATGTGCCGGTCATAGAACCGACACAAAATGTGTGTTATATGTGCATTATGGGAAGCAACGTGAGACGCTTTCCGTGAGGGTATAAGGAAACGACCGTGAAACGCCTACCGAAAGTCTACGGTATTTCAAACGAAAATTTTACTTACTCTGTCTACCCATTGATTCAATGCATATGTGAATTGAGAATAAATCAAAATACAATTGACAGCGACAAATGTTTCAATAGGAAGATTTTAAAGTGTCAGAAATACATAACAGTCTACAGGAAGTTTATAAGGTGTAAGTGAACTTTACTGCTCCGTAATTCGGAGTCTCAAATTATACAACTCCTCGGAAAATTCGTGGTGTTATGGAGAATAAAAGTAAAAATAAAACAGGGATGCCCGTGAATTTTCTATTGCAATAAAATCACCTTCTCAAGATTTTCTCCGTAAAAGCCCCTTGATAATTGGATATTGAAGCGCTGCAAAAAAGTTAAGCTAGGGATTCTCTTGAATAATTTT
The DNA here is from genome assembly GCA_014899125.1 of Orchestia grillus. Lineage (NCBI taxonomy): Eukaryota > Metazoa > Arthropoda > Malacostraca > Amphipoda > Talitridae > Orchestia > Orchestia grillus. The sequence continues at coordinate 44,095 of VOMN01060867.1, forward strand.
CTGGGTAGTCTCTTGCATAAACTGAATAGTACATAAAGTGAATAGTATATAAACCGTATAGTGTATACGCTGGGTATTATCCTGGATAGTATAAATATGGGCAACGTAGAAAAATCCAAAAACAGTAAAACAGAAGCGATGATCATTCTTTGTGCGGTTCTTTGTCTATTATTTTGATGGCAGCATTTTTTCACATCGTGAAATTTCAGTGTTGTAGAAAAATAACCCGTGGTCTCCTACAAGTTTGCCACTTTTGCTTCTATTTACCAGTCATTAATTTGCATCTCCAGACTGCGAGAAGTCTGGCAGTGGCGAAAAATACTTACTATAAACGTCCAAAAATGTTAACATCTAAAAAATAGCACGCACTTATTTCTGTTCCGGCTCGTACGTTAGGAACATGGACCCTTGTTGGGAATTAAGGCTTAGGTCCCATTACGTTTCTAGTCTCCTTGGACATGGCCATTTTCAACAAGCGTTCCTTCCGTCCACGCATGACGTAGGAAGTAACTGGTTGCCATTTTCAGAAAGCAAAAAATATTTCTCACCAATGAGTAACCCGAAAAAGACTCCCAAATTGGGTACATCTATTGAATTAATTGACTGATTAGCAATCTCTCAATGAATTTTATTAACAAAACTGCTTAAATTATAATTTGAGCCCTAGAATTAGACCATGCTCCTGAACTGCTCCTTCAGTGTCATGTGTGAGGCACATTGACGTATGAAGCCCTGGCCTTGTATTTTGAGCCAACTCTCGCAAAACAAACAAAATTTATTGATATTATTTACGCTGAACTGGACATCTTATTGTTCCTTTTATTAGAACAATTTTGTACACACCACTCTCACTCTGGTGGTATACACACCCCACTAGTGATACACACACCCCACTGGTGGTGCACACACCCCACTGGTGGTACACACACCCCACTGGTGGTACACACACCCCACTGGCAGATATTAAATAAATGGTGAGTTGAGATGATTATTTTGATAAGATTTTGAAAACATACTCTATACTATCTAATGCAAATTTATCTTATCTAATAAAACGCCATGATTATAAGTTCTTCTCAGGGTGTGTCCATTTATCAACACTCTAAAAGAATTAGACATCGGAAAATTCCCGAATCCAGATTCTTGAGTCTGCATTCCTAATCAGCGAGACTCCGTCAGAAGAGGCAGTCCGTATCAATGATATAGAAAATTACATTATTTCAAGCGAGATATACCGTCATTTTTGACGGCATGGGTAGACTGGTATTCATATAATGACCAATGATGGTTGTGCAAATGATAATTTAGTGGGAGCGTTGTGCCGATAATGATAAACGATTCAGGAGAATAGTGCAAACATTGACGTAACGATCTAGAAGAATAGTGCAAATTATGGCATAAATACTTCGGTGTTTTATGCGAATACTGGTACAGTAAATCATCAAAATGACCTCAAACGTAGGTAGAGCTCATTTTAATACAACATCCGACGCTGTACAAGATCCGGACATAATGCACAAGCAGTTCTAACTCTAAGTTATAAAGTCAAAACACCCAACGAAAGTTCCTTGCAGCAGCCCAGTCACTCGGTGCAAGCACAAGGCAGCAAGCACAGCTCACCAGTTTCAATTAGACAAAATGTCCGAGTTTGTGGAGTAGACGTCAAGCGAGTGCAGAAAATGAGATGTCGGACAGGTACGCGTATTGACACACCAGCACATGTGGGTCCCCGAATGGCCAACTCTGTACGACAATCACGGCACTTTTGTGACATTAATAACGGTTCTCGATACTCCATCTGTCACGCGTACACGCGTTACGCCACGAATTATGTATGTGTGCTATGACTCGTTGGAATGATGGACAAGTTGCACCGCGTGAATTTGTGCTTTGCCGTTTGACAGTCGGGTTTGTGCGTCGACATTTGACTGTCTGAGTTTATGCGTCGACTTTTGACTGTCTGAGTTTGAACGTCGACTTTTGACTGTCTGAGTTTGTACGTCGACTTTTGACTGTCTGAGTTTGAGCGTCAACATCAGACCATCTGAGTTTGTGTGTCAACATCAGACCCCCTGAGTTTGTGTGTCAACATCAGACCATCTGAGTTTGTGTGTCATCATCAGACCTCCTGAGTCTGTGTGTCAACATCAGACCACCTGAGTTTGTGTGTCAACATCAGACCACCTGAGTTTGTGTGTCAACATCAGACCCCTTGAGTTTGTGTATCAACAACAGACCACCTGAGTTTGTGTGCCAACGTCAGACCATCTGAGTTTGTGTGTCATCACCAGACCTCCTGAGTCTGTGTGTCAACATCAGACCACCTCAGTTTGTGTGTCAACATCAGACCACCTGAGTCTGTGTGTCAACATCAGACCCCCTGAGTTTGTGTGTCAAAACCAAACCACGTGACTACATAAACGTTTTCACATACTCTAAGCATTTACAATTACGTGTAAGTGAAACGCACTTTCTTTGAATACTTTAAGTTAATTCAAATATGTTTTAATAATGAAGGCGAAATAAGCTGAAATATGCTATGTATTTCATACTTTGCCTGACGAATGAAGTTCAACGAAGCTCCTGAGGCTGAACTTAAAAAGTTATACTTGAATACATTTATGGTTTATGTGCGCCACAATTATTGTACGAGTAATCTCACACGTTTTCCTGATGAGCGATTTAAGGTATTTTACATTGCCTTTCATTGTCATATTTTAGCGCAACTCTTCACCCTATATTCTACTAATTTCTCCACAAGTTAACTATGGTTCGTACAATACGGACGTGCAGTTCAAATGCTTCAGATATCGAAGAATATTATCTCTTCTTCTTACACTCACCCATACACTCACCCGAACCTTCCCGTTGTTGCTGTGAAAAAATATTCCATCTAAACTTCTAAGCCTTCCATTCTTGCCACCTCCCTCCGTCCTTCCGTTCTTCTACGACTGCAATAATTCTACATCTCGCCTCGCACATCCTTCTCTTTTTTCTAAAGTATTCCTTGAAGATGTGTAGCTCTGTGTTCACCAGCCAGCGCCAGCGCTGTTTCAGCCGCCGGCTAAAATGGCGGCCGCTGCTCCGCATGCAAACCTCACGCCTGGCATTCTGGCAACTCCAACGCTAATTTCTCGGTTATTCCTAGCGTTTATTTCCAACGTCAAATGTTGCCATCTCTTCTTTTCTGCTCTCGGGGTTCTCTTTTGAGATTACCGCAGCAGCATAAGAAAGGGTGATTTGTATCGCGTGTTGATATCAAGCACATGATAATTTTCTAGAACGTGATAGATTTTAATGCTTTGTTTTGTGTACTTACTGACTTTCATCAAACTCGGTGAGGTCCGTAATGTTCTTGATTGTTTCATCCGTTTTCCACGTGACTGGCTACACGACAAAACATTTCAATGAGTAGCTTTGTAAACATACTCGACCAACATTAAGTTCATTATCTTGAACAGGAGGCTCGATTCTCAACCTTATAGCATAGCTTTGTGCAGCTCTGAGCGGGATCTTCTTATTGACTTCACGCTTGTTTCATAATTCTTTATATATGAAGGAACTCTTTTCAATGAATTACAGTCCTCAGATTAAAAGTCACATGTGTATTACAAAATCGCTATTTAAATTTTACGCTACTTAAATGATGACATTGACTTAATAATATTACGGCTCTACTTGACGCAGACTTCAGATGTGTGTTTTTCAAGGAGAATTTTTACGCCATTTTTTGAGAAGCTTTCAATGAGTATTTTAACATTCTATTGAAGCAAGGTTTTCTGCATAACATTAATATGCTGAATTTAACTCACGTTAAGTATTAGCATAAATAAACCTATAACATGTATAAAACATATTTCAACGTACATATACAGTATATCTACAAGACACACTCCACATGCACACAATACTCCCACATCATGCATACTACATACATATACACAGCATGATTGCAGCATGAATGCAACGTGGATAAATCTTATGAACAAAATATATACATACATACGAAATATTTGAGTATGTAAATACATTCATATAACAAACAAATTTACGGATTGCAATTTTTTCTGTAGGGATTTCAGTGATTTAATGACTGCAAAAGGTTGGGTATATTGTATTCATATTATGCGCTTCACATATCATGATTTTGCGTACCATTATTATACATAACAGGATAAAACATACTAGCATCATAACAATACATAACATAATTATTCATTCGCATCCATGTATGCTGTAATATCAAACCCAACATTATTATTCATATCATGGAAAAACATACCATGATCTTACATAATCATGTTCAAACTCATAATAATTATTCGTAACATGATTATCCATATCGTGATTAAACGCATAGTGTTTACGATCGCTGGGGCCCTCCAGCGGCCTGTAGACAGCGGGCAACAGGAGCGGCATGGCGGTCACGGCCTTCGCTGGCCTGCGAAATGATTTGATTGACAAATGAATGAAAAACTTAGCATGGAAAATGAATAATAGAATAGAATGAATAATATTGTCTCGACGAGATTTGGTAAAATTCTAAGGAATCTTCATAATGTTGGCCGAATGAAATGTTTGGTTAAGGGACACTCGACTAAGAAGGGATGGTACGTGAGGGCACATGCTTTGAACTGGAATTCGTCAAACAATGAATGTTTTAGCGGAGAAAATTTACGATAAAATGTGTTCGTGACAAATTAAATAACTTGGATAGAATTCATTAAATAATAAATGTGCTGCCTGAGAAAAAAGCCTCGTAAAAAGGCCCGAGATGAATTAAAGAATGGCTTAATGAAAATTTAGATAAAATTTCACAAATGTTCGTCAACGTAAAGCAGCAGTCCTCGATATATATGTGTAGATTACAGTTTTGTTTTTCTTTGTTAATTGCAAGTATCGCTAAAAATGTTAGAAATTGATAACATTTCTTGAAAATTATATGTTAGAGCTGGCCATTTTTGCTTATCACTTGGTTCACTCTCCACTGACAGATGACTCGTGGCTATTTTAGGAGCCATTTTCATCCTTGTTCTTCTAAATGTTTATTATCACTCATTAACACAGCTAAAATATTTTGAACAGCCATGATATAGAGTGAAATTCATTATAAGTACTTAAACTTGTTAGCCATGTATCATATGCACAGCTATATTGGGGGTGCATATGAGCAGTTTTAGTTTACTGTTCACATGTAATTAAGCTACAAACTTTTGGTCGTCAGGTAACATACACTAACGATAGTAACGCTCACTTTGGCACGGTAATTAACCATTTTTTATCTAAATGGGCGACATACACAATTCTTCAGGGGGAATCGGACCTTTCTATACCTATTTAGTACGTGCTGGTAGGCATCTTATTCAACTTTTTATTTTCATTAATTTTATGCCTATTGGAAATCTCTATGTCTATTTAGAACGTGCACACTGGCCTCTTATTCAATTTTTTATTAACGAACAACAAAAGTCGTCAAACGCGAGCGCAAGAAATGACTGATGCAAGCCCTCCAATTGCTTGATGGATGCCCTTGAATAAATTTGTTGTTTCTGACAAAATCATCATTGCTAACGACGGTGTAATACCTGTGACGGACAGGCGAGGCAGCCACCGTCATTTGTGGCCACTACGATCTGCACGGAATGGTGTCTGCACCTGATATTTGCACGGAATGGGGTGTGCACCTGATATTTGCACGGAATGGTGTGTGCACCTGATATTTGCACGGAATGGTGTCTGCACCTGATATCATTATTATCAATGATACCTGTGGGCGATATTATTCGTGATGTGCTCTGTTCACTTTGAATGTTGCACACAACGAGCCAATAATTTCTTCATTTTCTACAGCAACAGTTGCTCGCAACTGCGTACCTGCAAGAGTCAGCGCGGTTACGTACATATGCAATAGCTACCGTGCATCCCATAACATAAAAAAAGGAGTTGTTACTCTGCAAGTCATTCTGGGATCACGTCCACGCGCTGTATTTTCTGGCGGTTGACTTCCTCAAACGTGAACGCAGCACGCAGTCCAAGCTTGCACGTTGAAAAAACTGGTATAGGAGATTACCTTTCGTTTTGGTAATTCTCTGCCATGATTTTTCGTATTAAAGATAGTTACAAATTGTTGGTTTGGCAATTATTCACAGTATACCTTGACTAAATTACAACAGATGTACCGTGATATCTACCTGCTGTACCGTGGCGTGCACCAGCTGTACCGTGATATCCACCTGCTGTACCGTGACGTGCACCAGCTGTACCGTGAGATCCACCAGCTGTATCATGGCGTGCACCAGCTGTACCGTGGCGTGCAACAGCTGTACCATGAGATCCACCAGCTGTACCGTGGCGTGCAATAGCTGTACCGTGAGATCCACCAGCTGTACCATGAGATCCACCAGCTGCACCAAGGCCTGCACCAGCTGGGCCTCCATTAAAAATATTATATTTAAATTTACTCTTATATACCAGCAAAAACCTATGCATTTTAGCAGAGACAAAGCAACCCATTTTTACATAAATTTTATCAGGTATATACATACAACGTAATTTTCTGCACGGAGTTCTGAGGAAACTTTCACTCTGAGTTATTCTTAATCTAGTATTGATAACCATTCAGGGAAGCTGAATAAGTTATGCATTTGAATATGTATGAATTAATTTAGACCCTGATGATGAATTCGTAGCAAACTTTGCGAGGCGATTGAAAAAAAGGTGTGAAAAATGAACAAAACAATGAACTCCGGCATCGCATCATACATCATCGCCCCCCCCTCCCCACACACACCACCACAACCCCGCTCCTTCCCCCCTCCCCTTCACTCTACTCCCCGGTGGGAGAGGGAGGGAGGGGGACCGACAAAGCACAAGTCAGTCATCAACCTCTTCCCCGTAGGTTTTCTGCTGAAAAAGCACAATTTCGAGACGGCTGTAGTCGCTCGAGATATAAGAGCTCACTCGGGAACGGTCAGTTCGTGCCCAGAGAAGTCGAGAAATTAACGACGGGTAAATTCGTGACTAAGTTTTTTTTTTCGTCTTAGAGAAAAAATAAATTTGACGAGTTTACTCGTACTAAGTCAAAATTCGAGTTGGATTTAAACGAGTCAACTCGTCCGTGCCTGAGACGACATTAAATGAACTGACAACAAAATTGTACGCTCCGATAATCAGGCATTGAATGACTAGTATTAAGAACAAATTAACTAATCACCGGATAACAAGACGTGATCACCTGATTTTGAGTCAATTGACTCTCAGGAAGACGAGTGCTGGGCGCAGGTACCCCTACAAATAGCGGGAAAGAAATGCCGCCTGCAAACTCGTTGCTTAATAACCTGTGAAAATCATGAGATGTGTCGTAACATATTGAATAGAAACTATTTAAAATTATTCTTTTCATTTGATGTTTAACGAAATAGCAAAAAATTGCCATTGACCACATCGATTTAACAAACTGACCAACCAAAAAAGTCTTTCAATCCGTCATTGAAAGGAAATATTCATCGAGAATTATAAAGTATGTATTTAGCCAATTGATAAATGATTCGCGTTAGTTTTTGTGTGTGATAGGTTATTGGAGCAACGAATAATTGAAACAAAGGTTCCAAAACAGCTTACCAAGTTGGTTTGATTTAAAATTCCCCTTTTTAAATTTTTAAAAGAAATACTTTCGCAGCAACTTTCCGCGTCACTCATGCCCATGGAATAAGTTGGTGTACTTTGTCGTTAATTTTGTTGCGTTGGTTTTTGTGCAGACTGTGTCAAGTTTTGTGCAGACTGTGTCAAGTTTTGTGCATCAGAAGTGTGATTTATTGCTGCCGAATTGCGCTCTGCAATTGCGCTCTGCGTGAGAATGAGCGGGAGTTTTTAGTTTCACTCTATCTTAAAGCTTGGCGTAGTGCAATATTTGTTGGCATATCTTGGCATGTTTAGCATATTTTGGTTTATTTTGGTATATTTTTAAATTTCACTCTGTCTTAAAGCTTAGCAAATTAAAATTTGCAAATAGTAACTTTACGCCGATGGCATCACTCTGTACGATTATTTCTCGTATTTCACGTGCTGCTTGCGATGTTTTTCTCGAAGTAAAATGTGATTGGAAATTTATTATTGCATCAACGTGGATATATTGATCACCATAACTAGTAAAATAAATCAAATTTTGTCAGAAAATATTAATTTGTCAATTTATTTAGAAATTTGATAAATATAGTGTTGTTACAGACATGTTGTACGTCTGAGGAGCTGTTATAAAATTACACGCGAGCTGTTATGAAATTTTTGATGAGTTGTTATGAAATTACAGAAGAGCTGTTAAAAATTACAGACGAACTGTTATAAAATTATAGACGAGCTGTTATAAAATTATAGACGAACTGTTATAAAATTTCTGAATAGCTGTTGTAAAGTTTCTGACGAGCTGTTGTAAAATTTCTGACGAGCTGTAATGAAATGTTGTTGTACAGACGATAAATTTTTGAAAACTTGTACAAAACTCTGGGGCAGTATTTTTTGAAAAACTAAGCGGGATTTTCTGATGTAATGAGCGAAAGTATATGGATAACTAATCAGCCTTAAAAACAAACAGCATTGCAAATAACTCTGACGTAAAGTTTGATATAAATAAATAACTCTAAAGCAAAGTTTGAGCGAGGTATTAACATTTGCTGTTTGTCTATCGCTCGTTTCTAAGACGACCTGTAGTATCAGTGTCAGAAAACACATTTAATTCTTTTAGAATTAAATTTAATAGCTGCTTCCTCCTCTGAGATCGGAATGGGCCTTTCAACAAGGTAATGATACAAAGCCTGTCATGACAGTTGCCAACAAAGGACCCTTTTAGAGCAACGCAAACATTCTAGAATAGCCATGTTTCGGGCATGATCGAATTCATTTCATGCAGGTGAACGTTAAAGAATGAGATTTATTTGATGAACCTCGAAGCCATTCATCCCTTTAGTTTAATCTATTAAATAATGGATTTCCAAAATAAAGAAAATGAGGCAGCGCCTTCGACAACATCAATGAGAAATGAGCGTTGGTGGTCCACGACAGCAGCTGCCGCTCATCTAAGCGTTATCTCCTGAAAATTCCATTTCAAAGACTATTGTTTTATTATACTTTTCAGCATTTACAGTTTTTGTTTAATACAGTTTTTCGTTTTCTGCAGAAAATGAAAACTGTGAGAGCGGAGCTTCACGCGTATTTGTTACACACACAATGGTGCCGCAAAGCTCGCTCGCTTAGAGCTCGATTATGCAGAGCATTGGTGTCGAATGTCTGTGAGAAATGAGTGAATATGAGGACATCTTAACCACGGGTGCAAGCACCAAACCAACGATTGGTTTCCAAAAATATCTGGAAATTTTTTATCCTTTTTCATTCACAACTCGTCTGAAGTTCCGTTTCAACATATTGTAACAGCTTCTCCAACAAAATGTAATTAAGTCTACGGTTTCTTTCCTCCACATCTCGGGTCCTATATTTTCAAAGTCAACTGTCTTGAATGCATTTGTAAAAACGCAATTTATGTAGCGTACAGGAAAAGCGCGTATGGATGATATCACGACACTGAATTTTTATTTCTTTGATTTCTTTGTAGACGAGCACTGCATCCGTGGTAAAGGATGAATTCATAAATGTTCGCTCTATTTCTCTTAAATTAAAAGATATTCAGCAGCAGCTCCTTTTGGAAAGCTCCGTTTTTTCATCCATCATCTGTGAAAATTTGAATACTATAATAACAAATATGATAATAGTAATTTCATCCTTCCATAATGGTCGGAATTTACTGCTGGTTTAATTTGCACAGTAGTTATTACCAACCCGTTTCAATACGGCAATCCTGTAACATTTCCGTTACCGGTAGACTGAGCGAAATTAACACTTGAGGTGAAATTATGTGTTTTTAAACACCGAGAATGCTCAGGAAGCGAATAAATTGCAGCTTCGATAAATCATTAATTGAACTTATCAGCTATAAAGATACTAATCACTACTCATCATAAGGGAAAACTGTTCATTTACGACAGAGTGAAACTCACTCAGGCAGAGCTGCAGCAGGAGGCGCTGAGACCAGGACCGAGGCTGTGGACATGCCGCTAAATGTTATGTAATATTGCGAGTGAAGGTGTTAATGGACGGTAATCAACATGTGCCATTGTGCTGTGTAAGTTAAGTGTTTAGTGGAATGTGGAATCTGGCGTTAATACAATGTAGGGAATGAAATTCCACAAATCCTTTTCACTTAAAATTTTAAATCTGAATAACCAGATCGCTTAAAATGTATGATGTAAAAATCTTTATCGTCTAAAATATCAGATATAAAAGACTTTATCGTTATAATATCAGATTTAACAATTCTCGTTTTTGCTTGTAACCTAAAATCTAAAGATCCTTATCTCTTATCGAAAGATTAGTAAAAACGTGATCAGTATGTCCAGTGAACATCTTATCGTCTTTTTTCCATGAAAGTTGAGAAGATCGTTTTTTTTAATCTCTTTGAAAATAATAAATGAGTTATAACGTCTTCCATAAAACTGATATGTCTAGAGTAAACAAATAATCTATGGTACGTAATGTTTAGACCTCCAGTATGATAATCGCATATTCATAAGTGCAACAATTATTACCTATAAAAATCATGTAATAACGATCCTCAATACATTCTGCCTAATTTTTATGGAAAAACTAACAAGGAAAGAGGAAATGAAAAATTCAAGCTACCTCTGTATCCCCCTTTACTATATAACCCGACTATATATAAGTGTATTTCAACGATATTATACACTGGAAATATCTATCATAGTATACGCTATTCTCCATACATTAGGCAGTGCCCCCTAGTCTTCACCTGTGTACATCGTACACTGTCCTCCGTACTTCAGGCAGCGCTCACTAAATGGCACCTGAGATTATCGTACACTGTTCTAAGTACGTCAAGCAAGACCTATTTCCTTACACCTGGCTACATCGTTCATTGTCCTACATACTTTATGCAACACCCACTACCCTGCACGTGAGATCATTGTACACTGCTTTACTTGTACGTTACGCATTACTCAACCTGAGATTATCGTACACTGTCCCCGGTACGTCTGGTACCGCCCACTACCCTGTACCTGAGATAATCGAACACTGTCCTTCGTACGTCAGGCAGTACCTTCTACCTTGCACCTGGTATTATCGTACACTGTCCTCCGTACGTCTGGGCCCGCCTACTACCTGAGATAATCGTACACTGTCTTTCGTACGTCAGGCAGCGCCTTCTACCTTGCACCTGGTATTATCGTATACTGTCCTCCGTACGTGAGGCAGAGCCGCTGACATGCACCTGAGATAACTGAGCTCCACAACAGCTGAGCATTGTACCACCCCCAAAGTCCCGGATCACATTTCGCCCGCTCACGCCGTGCTCTTCTTGGTGTTTGCGCTGCGGTCCAGCGACGGCCACGAGGCGCTTCCAGCTGCCGCGCGTTGGGCCAGGGTGTTTACCAGAGATGTGTGCGACCACTATAAATCTGAATAATACTGCATACATATCTTTCGGAATGAATTCCTGAACTTCTGAGAAATCATTTGTTTTCTTTAGCTTTTAAGTTATTATTGATAACTATTTGTCAAGGACACGAAATCTTGGAACGAGAGACAGAACTGGTGAGAGTGTGTATCTTGCGTAAAGATATATGTTTTAATGGAACGATACATTTTTTGGTTCAAAAAATTGAGCACCGAAAAATATAGAAAAAAATATTTATTTGTAAATTCAGGACTCGGTTGAACCTGAACCGAGGTATCTAAGTTATTACTGATATCTCTGAGAGATTTGTATCAGATGCAGGAATGAACTGGAACACAGAAGTGTCTGTCTGAGATACCCCTGCGACAGGGCACGAATCAACAAAATTAAGTTAAAAGAAGTGTGGCTGACCCATCGCTCAAATGAGTGAGTCTCATTCGATGTCACGAATGCGGATCATGAGGGTTATTCAGAGTCAATCAGTAGCGTTATTCTGAGAGTCAATATCAATAGCGTTGTTCAGGGTATGGAAGGTAGCACCAATACATGCAACGAATGCAATGTAACATGATATTTATTTGCAAAATGACAGAAAATACCCGTTATTCCTATCAAACTCACCTTTTGTATTATACTTGTATAATATATATTACTGACGCTACTCTGAGAAAAGGAAAATTTTAAAATTAAATGGCCTGTCCACAGACACAAAGCTCTAGCCTTGCAATTTTCAAATATTTCGTTTTGTTTTGTTACGAGTAAATTGGAAATTATGTTTAAAAATGAAATTTTCCCAAATCATGCAATTTAAAACAGCAGCACAAGAGACAGCGTGACGAATCTCACACAGGTACAAATGACCTCGAACGAGTCATCAAATCCTCTATGGGAACTTTTGTGGTGTTAGAGGCCGTTCATCAAGGTGAGGAAGCGATGTGCGTGAGCTAAAAGTACATTACACGCACACGAAATAAGTCCTTGGCTCTCTCCCCACTTCACAAAGCCTCATCCATCGAAGAATCAGTCAATCCATCACCGGCTCCCCCAATCCGCCTTCGAGCGGATCGCTGCTGCCAGTCATTTTAAATTCTATCAAACGCCTCGGTTTTGACGGAAGCAAGTTTAATGGCCTAGGGAGAGGAGGCTTCAAAATCTGCGTCCGCCCTCCGATTGAAGTGCAAGAATTCCGACGTGTGATGACCGTTGCCCTGTTGAGCGGACCTGTTGAGTTCGTGTTCTCCGTCGGGAGGTCGGTGTCTTTTGCGAACGTCTGCTGCTGTGGGGGCTTCGGGAAAATTTGTTCTGGTTGCTGAAGTTGGTCAATAACATTTAAATTTCTGAATTTGTTGAAAAAAAATTCGATTTTTAAAGCGCGACAAAAACTATTCGATACGAGTTAAATATATGATAACACGTAGAAAATGCGATATAATACGTGGCAAATACCATTGATCACCTGCGTTCACTTTTGATTTTACAGCTTCAGGTATAAAAATTCATCCTTCTCTCACCTGTGAGCGCCCATTTGTTGTAAAATGTCCCGGATTTCTCCAACAGATACATAGTTCCAAATGCGCTGTATTTGTACGACTGCACGGCGGTAATATCCAATCTGATATTATAGCGTCCCCATCCATAAATTTGCAAGATGGTTGATAAAAATACTAAGTTGGACAATTAATTATTTTAAAAGACGTTTCAGAAAAATTTTCACACTAGGCAGCAGCACGGTATTCGAGATTTAGTGTACGTGTCCATTGTTCTGAGAACATTTCCGTGATTCATTTGAAATATCTCGAGGTAAGTTCGTTAATTAAGGTAAGCAGGGTGTAACAGACGAGCTCTTGTATTTAAATATTCCGCTGTATCTAGAATACAAGCCCACAGACGTACGTACTGTGGTGATCTTGAATTTGCAGGTACTGAGAACACTTTTCTACACATGCTATGGATACTTCTCCTCAAATCCTACAAAAATTCCGTACACTTGTTCAAGCACTTCTCTTTAAATAATGCGAACGCTTCTTTAAAAATATGAAAGTACTTTTAACAAATCCTACGAACACTTCTGAACCAATGCACAACTCTTCTCAACCAACACCAGGAACACTTCCCTCTCTACGAGAAAATTCACTGCCTGTTCAATCCTCGAATTCATTCTAGAACTCAAATTCTTCTTCACTTTTTTATGAATGATAAAGAAAAAATAATGAAAGCTTACTGCTTAGCGTATATGGTACGCCACTTCAATTTTGTCTCTACTGTGTAATCACGTATAAAATATTTATGACAGCAAAGTGCTAGAAAATTGTACAGTTGTACTTACACACAATACCGTCCTCTAATTTGGGCAGGAATTTCATCGAACCGACAATGCAGGCCTACCAATAGCGCATCTGCATATGTAGGACGAGATCTCTGTTTAAAATGAAGATGTGTAGTTTGTTTGCCTTGCAGAATATCATGTTTGCCCTGTTTCGTAAATATATGATAACAAAATGAAATTAGACCACGATCAGATATCAGACGAGATGAATTGAATGCGTTTACTGATCCGAGAAGTACACTTCTTGCATTGGAACTCGGAACATCTCTCGAAAATGTATCTCATGTTAAATTTCAGCGGGTCCTGAAATACCACAATGCACTAGAAATAATATTACATATCGGCTGGACTGGCCGTAGACAGGCCAGGAAAAGCTCTCGTCCATTCACACACACACGCCCACAGGCACACACACGCCCACAGACACACACACACAGAACACCCACAGGCACACACATGTTCGTATTGTCTTACTTCCGTGCAACTCACACATACACACACAGACGCATCAACACACAACTCAAGGGTGTACTATACATCCAGAGCGGCCACCTTATTCTTGCGGCCTACAAAGTTCGCTGCCGGTGGGCCAACCGAAGCTCTGCGCTCGCTCTTGTGCTCGCATGCACGAGCGAAGTGTACGAGCCGAAACACACCTGACGGCTCGTGCACGTAGTCGTGCGTGCAGGTGCACGTCGCAGCCACACGCTACGTACGTACACATAGTTAGTACAGGTACGCTTGCTTGGTTCGAGTTTATTTAGTGCGAGTTGACTTTCTACGGGTTGACTTAAAACGAGTTGACTTAGAACGAGTTGACTTAGTGCGAGTTGACTTACTACGAGTCCGACTTAAAACGAGTTGACTTAGAACGAGTTGACTTAGAACGAGTTGACTTAGTACGAGTTGACTTACTACGGGTTGACTTAGTGTGAGTACGCTACCTCCCGCATTCACTTAACACGAGTGCAGCTGACGCGCCGCCGCTGCACCTGATGCCATGCAGCTATGCACCTGGTCCCATAAATCCCCCCCTCCCCCCTCTGTCTCCTTGTCTCTCTATTTCTTCTCGTTTCTCTTTATTTGTCCTCCTTTTTTTGGCTTCCATTTCTTTGTCGTCTAGTCTCTCTTTCCTTCTCGTTTATTTTTGGTTTCTTTATCCATTTGTTTACTTATGTTTTATTTTTTCCCTCTCCCTCAAGTCCATAATTATACTTCACCACATATGAGGTCGCTCCAAGCCTGTTATTTGGAGCTCTATAAGTCAAGCTCTGAAATGCATAGAATATTATGGTTTATAAATAGCTCAAATGCAGGACAACCATTGTAGGCATCAACTCGACCTCATAAAAAATCTTTTTTCCTTACGGATATTCCGATGCAATCGAATATTTATTTCATTCATATGTTGCTTCTTTTGTTGTGCACTTCCGAAGC
>VOMN01060871.1:0-26741 GCA_014899125.1 Orchestia grillus
TTTGATTTCTCTAGGTGGAATAGGTGAGAAATGAGAGCCATTTTGATTTTTGAGTGTCGGACCCCCCCCCGTAAGGTAAAAGAAGGGGGAAAAATTATCTTCACATGAAGCCCTTGTTATAAGCTTCATTTTGGGGTTGGTTCGAAATCTCTAGATCAATTAGGTAAAAAATGCAGAGTGGAACATGAAGGGTCGGTAAAACGCAAATGGGGGATCGCGCTCCCTGCGCACCGTGGGACAATTAGGGGAGCTAATTTGTATATGTGCGGATGGAAAAAGTTAAGAGCTTTCGTTTGAAACTAATTTGATCTCTCTAGGTGTAATAGGTGAGAAGTAAGAGGTAAATGAAATAATTTCTCTAATCTTGGGAGTTCTAGGTTGTTTCCAGCTAGTTCAATTTCATGTACGTCGGTCAGTATGAAGGAATGCCCGCCGGTTTAATTTCCACTGACGCGTTCGGATAATTTGGTGCGATTTCATTTGACGGCACTTTGAAGTTCTTACGTCCATTAAATAAGGAATCAGAGCCTAATCCAAGTGGGGAGCTCTCTCCTTGCCTCTGAAGGTATGAAAGGGGACTAAATCTTATCTGACATTGTAGAGGATGTCATTAGAATTAATTGAAAGTAATTTTAATTCTCTATGCCAATTAGTTCAGAAATGTCAATGTCCAAAGTTGAGGGGAACATATGTAATGGGGGTATTACGCATCCATTACGTATTGCATATGGTAAAAATTAGGCACTATTTTTTGCTTTATTATGCAAAATAGTATAAGCGTTAACTTAGAAGTTATTTGAGCTCTTTAGGTTCAATATGTAAGAAATGAGACCAGGGTGCATATTAAACCCAGATCTTGGCCTCTCTGAAATTTGTTAAATGCGTATGAGAGTCGTGCTCGTTGCGGTGTCCTTAGAGTTGAAACTCCGGTAGTCACGTACGTCCTGCAAGGCAACTAACTTCTGTATCGGTTTTTAATCTCGATATAATTATGGTATAAGCACATATGCACAGACCTAATTTCGTAAATTATGAGCGTGGAAAAATGGTATACTGAATGCCTACTGATCCCTACAATTCCATTTTAAAAACTCCGGCTAACAATTACGAATTCAGCGGATCGACCTGCGCTATATTGGACGCTGAACGCCCTAATGACAGCTTTTCAAGGCAAAAAAGCTTTTACTCTCCTAAAACTATGAAAGAGAAGAAAAAATGACTGCTTTTTGGATAATGAGAAGTGAATCTGAATGATGAGAAAGTCAGTTGCGATCGTCTTGTAAAGATTATCTCGTGCTGAGCTCCTTTCAATTCATCTTTATCTTATCCGCAGCTGACTTTATCATCTCCGTCTTGGATGAAGTGCCCAGCAGCTTTTATGTTTAGGGTAGGCATTAAGCTTGATCTTTTCTGTTAATTATCTTGTTGTGTTCTTGTTTTGTCAGTTATATTTGTCCATAGGTTGTTAACTCTTCTTGTACGTGACCCTTTCGGTAGGATGGCAAACTTGCCTCTGAATCATTTGAAAGAAAAGGAAGAGTCCAATGATTAGTACCTGCTTGACACTAAGATGGCCAATTTGTAGGCAAATGTCAGCCAGCCAGATGTTGCTGTCAGGAATGACATTGTATGACCCATAAGTTGTGCAGATAACATTGACTCACTCATTAAGAGAACTTGTTTCAAAAGTAACCAATGGTCATGTAAACAAGAAAATGAAAAATATGACTTACCAAATTCAGAATCTGGATGTGAAACATCAAAAAGAGACTTGCACTGCTTCATCTTCTTTTTTCAGAGTTGCTACCTCCAAGTAATATAACTATATCATATGAAGACAGGTGTGCATTCTACTTTTCTTTCAGCTGCTGGAATCTTCAAAATTTGTTGAAGCATCTAAGAAAGAAATTAAAGGATGTGTTTAATTACATGTGTGCCAAAGAAATTAGAGGCCCACATTAGAGTAAATAAGTGCTGAAAATAACAGCAGTAGAGTTGAAGGATACTTCACACTAATGAAATTTGCAATGGTACTTCAAACTTATTATATAAAAAAATTTGCTCTAAAATGTTTCTGTTCTCAGAGTCCTCAGAAATCTCTTTTAAAATTATTGGACTCATCCCCTCAAGGGGCATAGGACAGACCATGGAGTGTAGGTTTGGGCTAGTTAGGTTGGTGTATCTTATACTGTGGGAACTAGTTTTTCCAGGGGTCAAATATTAGGTTACCTCAGCTATAGCTTAGCCTTTGGAACTTCTGTCTTTTGTGCCCACTTTGCGTCTTTCTGATTACATGCTTTCTTTAAAAATTTTTTTTTCTCTTCTTCCCTAACATACAGTTTCTACAGGCAGGGAATCTTATGTGAGAATGCATCTGTGTATAGATTTTACATTTTGTGAAATCCATACAAATAATCACTTCTTTTTACTTACTTAAGGTTGCAATTGGTGTAGCTAAGAAATGTTGACCTAAATAATAGTAATTTTAGACCCATTAATCAGAAAGCTAACCTTGAAGAATTAATTTTCCTTTCAAATGTGACCATTATACTACTTTAAACAGTGTGAGATTGCTAATTTCTGTGAATAAATGAGAGGAAATGTTTCAAAGCTTTAATATAGCTTTTCCTGTAAAGGAGATTCCAGAATCCCTCAAAATAGATTATTAGTAGTCTCCAGTCCGACGTTATTCTCCTACTACTGAGATGTTATAATGGTCAGCAGCATAGTTCTCTAGCTAGTGGTTGCATGTCTGTTGAGTGCTGCCTCATTTGTAGTGTCCACCATATAAAAGATAATTGTAGTACTACTCTTTCATGTTGTGCAAATTGTAAGAAAACTTGTGACAAGCTATAGAGACTGCTCTTTGATCTAGAAATATTGGGATTGCAGGGTGTAATTTTAGAAATCATCAGCAGAATGTAGATGTCAGGCTCACTTTGCCCTTAGCTAAGGGCCTCACAATTTAGAATCGGGAAATACACAATCGCCCTTGACGAGTAGCAAAGAGATATGTGTTGGTGGTTGTATGTCATTAATTTCTGACTGTAGTAGCCACCTGGATATGATGAAGTAAGGTTATGCAGTTAGCTGCTAATGTGTTCCTTACGTAAAAAATTGAAAATAGACTCATCTGCTGATTTTTTCAGAAATTATTCTGCCCTGGAATCATTATTAAAACTCAAATTATACCAAGCTTTGGAGATCATATCTTTGATGAGAGATAGTGTCTTTGTTTAAGAGACACTTAATAAAAATTTATCTCTAAAACATATTCAAACAGGAAAACATCCCATGGTTTTTCCTTTCAAAATGAAGAAAAAGGCCCTCAAAGTCATCATGGGTCCTTTCAACTAGCTAATTGTCTTGCATGAATATTTAAACTCTGCTCAACACAAGTAGCAAGACCTATGCCTCCTTCTTGAACTCCCAACCAAATGTAATTTTTCATGCTGTTTTTTTATCAGTCACAAGGGTCCTATTACTTGCCACAGAAGGGTTCCCAATATTAATTGTAACCGTAAGAAGTAAAATGTGTTGCCAACTTGGGATGTTGAAGGTCAGGATGCTCAAGCAGAGAAAGACACTGTTGCTGTTTTCTGATCTTCAATCTTTTATCATGAAAAGGCTTTGATGCAATCTTTATTTGATAATTTCTTTACTTGCTTGAATAAGTTTAATATTGAAGCCTTTTCCTCTAACTTGACGTGTGAAAACAGATGTGAACATGGTCTGTTACTTCCAGAATCCAGGAATGATAAGAAATTATTTTGGACAGAAAATAAGCAGTGAACTTCTGAATATATTAAATAATTCTGCAGCTTCCCAACATAGATGTGATACGCTTTCAGATAATTGTGCATTATCTGAGATGTCTTCTCTTAAAAAACTGGTAGAACTAATAAGATAAGTAGAAACTTCAAGATACCCCTCTCTCAACCCAAGTTCTGTTAACAGCAGGGTCAAGCTTTCAAGAGAAATTCCAAATAATTTTAGGTATGTAAGCAAACTGTTTAAAAAAAAGAGATCCTTCGGAAAAGTGTTTCCAAATTTTTCAATTTAACTTCAATTGCTTGTGGAGTGAGCTTTCAGAAATAAAATTATATCTGTGCACCAAAAAGCCATGCATCCTCTGTTTGTTTGAAACTTTAATTAATGGTCATGAGCCAAAATTTATTAGTTATCAATGTGTATGGCTTCATAGAGAAAATTGTTGCAAGGGTAGTTTGTGTTTTGTTATTTGGAGGGATATTAATTTTTGTCTAGATAATCTTAATCCTTGTATTCATGGCAAATTAGAATTCTCATATATCATGGTTATCTTGATGTTCTTAACATATTTAATCCAAATGCTTGTGTTGATGTAAATGTATGGAATCCTTACTATTCACAATAAGGTGAACTCTTTGCAATAGAGACTTCAATGCTCTAACACCTATTTGGGACTCAAAACAAAAATGGAATGCCACTGGCAGAAGTTAAATTCAATTTATGGATGATAATTTATTAGGTAATCTTCTTACTTATATAAATGCAAGGTTGAGCACATGTTCTACCTTAGATTTATGCATTGTTCTTCCAACTCTGTTGGCTTGTGGATACCTGCAAAGTGGGGCAGATCTTGGCAGTGGTCATGTTACCATAGTGTTCCTCTGCTATTGTATTAGATACAATACCAAGTTAGATTTAAATATCCCACCAAGGTGGATCACCAAAAATGCCAACTGGACTGGTTTTCAAGAGGAGCTATTTCACAATAGACTAACTACAATTTAACTATCTTCAGTAGATGAGTTAATTTCAGAAATATCCAGAAAGCTTATAATTAATGCAAATAATCATGTTCCCAAGTCATCATCTGGATGAGTCTCATGTAGCACACCTTGGTGGGACCAAGAATTTGCTCTTGTAGTGGCTAAACAAAGCTCACAATGAGTTGGCAAAGTGTTCCTAAATATTTATCATGTATATGAATCTTTAACTAAAAAACCTTATAAAATGGAAAAGCTAAATAGTTGAAATAATTTCATTAGCAGCTTAAGACTCCAGCACTGGGGTAGGTGATGTGTGGAGATTAATATGTTGCATGAGGGGCAATCCCCCAAACCCACAAGTGATGGTGGTTGGGATTGCTGAATGTTCAGTTGGAAAAGCTTCTACATTACTAAACTATTTTTCCAAGCATGATGTAAATTTAACACATTCCCTACTGGTAAATGCACACACCTTATCTGTTCCATAAAGGATGCTAGATTTAAATTTGGCAACTCTTTCATGCTTTGAATTTAAACTTGTTCCTGTCATTTTCAATTTTTCTTCTTACTTGCCATGGTGGCCTTTGTTTACTTATGTTATTCATATATGAGGATTTCCCCTAACCACTGATAAAAAGTGTTGGTGCACAGGCAACCATTATGCAACACTGGTTGGTGAGCACACCAGTGGCCCAATACGTAGGTGCCATTTAACTGATGCGCATAGTATGCAGGTAGAGAGTACTATTTCTAACATAGTCGATTCTGCTCATGAGGGTAACAATGGGACTAGACTATTTAACCCTTATAACTGGGTGACCCTTATATCAGGTATTAGCTATTTGATATGGTGTATTAAAGTCTGTGCTAAACACATTTTTCTATGAAGGGATTTAAAGAAACTATTATTTGCAGTTCATAGTTCAAGTGATAATATGTAAATCCAACCACAAAATAAATTAGTTATTCATTGTCGAATAATTTTTAAGAAGTTACAGGTTAATTGCAAGAAATATAAAATGAATGCCATATGTATAATGACTACAATTATGGATAACAAAATGTTTACTTATTAGTTAGTTTAGATGCACAACAAA
Organism: Orchestia grillus; assembly: GCA_014899125.1. Classification (NCBI taxonomy): domain Eukaryota; kingdom Metazoa; phylum Arthropoda; class Malacostraca; order Amphipoda; family Talitridae; genus Orchestia; species Orchestia grillus. Next base: position 5,852 of record VOMN01060871.1, read on the forward strand.
TTCTAATGTAATGCCATCTATTGCTTTGATGAAGAAAACATGTCATTAAAAACTACTTTGTATAATTATCTCTCTAATAATGCTAAACTTGAAAAAACTTAAAAATCCAAGTTAAAATAAAAATTTAAACATAACTTTACCCATACATTAATTTAATAAAGTTTATAAATTTAAAAAAATTGTTTGTGTTCTATAAAAGAGGATTGAATAATATGTGTATCAACCGTTTTAACTTTCTTTATCATTGTGTAGGTCTAGATCTATGTTTGATATATGTTTAAAAAATCTATTTAAATACTTGGTCCCCGTAACTAGACTGCAGACTCTAATGAAAGGTCAAAATTAACATAGGTTACATACATTTGATTCAGTTCCAGAGTATTTAAACCTCATAAGCATGTATCCCTTAAAACAGTGAAACCCTTATTTAAATGGAATCGACTATGCCTGTAGCAGAAATAGGAGTGCATCTGTAATTCAAGTGTAAAACTCCATGAACTCATTAAAAATCTGAAATAAGTCAAGCATACTAGCCATGGATATGATAATTTTTGTATATAGTCTTACAGGGGTCACCGGAAACATTTTTGGAACATATCGTTTGCTTGTTTAATTTCAGTTGATTTACAGGTTACTTCCTTGAATTTGAAGTCTGTAAATTAGGAATCATTTGACAAATAAAAAAAAACAGAAAAAGTGTAGAAGCCGTGATGTTTATACCCATTACTCTATCATGTTTATCTAAAGTTATGGAACAAATTATGAAAGATAGATTAACTTTTTTTCTTGGAGCAAATGAAACTTTTTGTTGTTACCAAACTGGATTTCAACTTGGTCAATTCACATTTTCATTGAAAAAACACAATTATGTACGTGGCAAGGAGTAAAAATGGCTGACAGCTACACGCCAGTTGAATTAGACAGAGAAAATTACCACTTTACATGCATGTGCATCAAGTGAATGCATACAATGTAACACCCTCAGGCATGATGACAGTGATAGCTCACCTAATGATTAACCATGTAAGCTGTGTAACCTTAAGGTGTGAGCAAATTGGAACTAGGTATCCACAGACTGCTCCATATTTTAAACTCCAAGTATTCAAGAAATGTGAACATGATTTGATGAATTTGATGACCAAGTTATTTACTCTGTCTTATTTTTCAGGCTGTTGATTTTGTTTATATTTCAACCTAGTTTACAAGCTTGCTGTCTGTTAGTCAATCTTCAAGATTTCTTATCCAAATTTACCTCTGTGAAGAAGCTCTTGGGTGAGTATTAAAAATTGAAAATCTATATGCTCCTTTTCAATTCATGGTGCTTGCTCTAGTTGGAGGTCTTGTTACATCAAAAAACTTTATGCTGGGAATCTTCTGTGAATCTTTACTTAGTTTCCTGGTTACCGTTTTTTACAAGTGTTGCTGACTGCAAAGTGCAAATACTAGGGTGGGTATATCATTTAGATTGTGTTCTTTTTTCATAAAAATGATGATAGTTGTAAAAAATTGTTGTCATTGGATTAAAAAATATAATTGCACTTAGAAGAGCCTGTACATTTTGTGTGGTCTGCCAATTATTGCTGTGTTATAACGTTTATGTTGAACTTAAAGTCATTTTCTTAAATGAGATAATTGTGTACATATTAGAAATATAAATTAATGTATGACTGTAGCCACTTCTATACCAAAGAACTTATAACTGTGTTTCATGTCTATTTGACTCTAGAGAATTGCATTTTTGTTATCTATTTAGTGTTTGAGGGCATTGCCAAATGAGCCGAATTTTGCCCCCACATGGAAGCACATTTTTTGAACAGGGTGTTCACAAAAATTTTCCACCCATGTGTGCCTATAATGCCAAGTTTTACTTCCGTAATATCACATTTTCTTATCCTCATTTGCTTTCCTAGAGGTGATAAAGTAATTCAGTATCATAGATGTACCATATTTTAATAATTAAAGTCTCAGTTTATATTTTTCATCAACATTTTAGCAGTGATGCTCATTGTTAAGATTTTTTTTTAGTTCAGTTGGAATTGGTAAAAATTCCAGTTATTTTATTACCATGTGGGTACATAGATCTGATCACGTTGATGTACAAACTCCTTTTAGTTTTGTTGGCTTATTAATATTTCTGTAGCATAGGTACTTCACCTAAACCCAAACCCACTGTTGGGTTTAGAGGTATGAATGAATGAGCTTTAAAAGTCATGTGAGTGTATTTTAGTTCAAGTAGATGCATTTTAGCTGTGTTTTCTTACTTGAAATTTTAAGGTTTAGTAGCTTAGTTGCCTGAATGGTTTTTTAGTTGTATAGTAATATATAATATGAATGAACACTTTGACATAGGTTATTAGTTACTGTTCACAATAAATTTTGCTGTTCCATTTAAGCATTAGAGATTCTAGTCAAATGGGTTTCTCCTATTCAGGTTGTGGCATTTTGTCTTTACAATAATAAACACAAGTGTTTTGTATGTTTAGCCTTTTCTTGTTTCCTGGAGGGTAGTGTTCACTTTCATAACTTATGTGTGAAAAATTGTTTGATTCTTCTTTTGGGTGCAAGTGTTGTTCATTTTTTTATGTTTTACCATATTTGTTGGTGTACTGTTAAGGGGATGCTCAATCTAACTTAGTCATGGGTGATATTTCACATCCAGCATGCTGAAAGCTGGAGTGACCTACCTTGATTGTGAAATTTATTTTTGCAGTTCTCATATCGTATGGTTTTTTTTGTTTGCTCTGTCAATACTTTTGATGGCATCCATTTTTTCCCTGTTGTAGTAGTTTAGTTTCAGTGTGCATATTTAGGCATTCCATTGAATACAGCTACTTCTTTTTTGTCAGGTATGGTTGTTGGAAAATTATCTCTCATGATAACTGATTGAAGAAGGCTCATTTCAAAAACTTTTTTGAGTTTTTATGAAATTTTTGCTTTCAGTTCATGTTCCATTAGGAATACATTAATAGTTATTTTTTAACTTGCTCCGTTATTAATTTGGCATCGTACTTTAACTGCTGAATTAATCCTTTACATTAAATCGAAGAGTTTCAAGCATTGATGAATGGCTTACAATGGAGTAATATTCACTATTCACTACTGAATTAATATTATTGACTTATCTTGTACAGTTTATGTTAGTAGGACTCTACACAACCCATGTTGAAGCTATAGTTTCAATCAATCCTCTAACTATTGTTACATCATAGATATCCATGATCTGGATCTAATTTTTATATTGAAAGTTTGTTCATGTTGCTGCTGTTGATAATTTTTTCGTTTTTCAATCGGTTTTATTCTGGAAACCTGATCTTGCTGTCCTGTAGGTATTTTTTCTTCGATGCTGTTGTACAAAAACTTAGCTCGTAGGTTTGCTAAAGCACGTAACTCGTGCTATTTTTGTCGCGTTTCATATATTGCTGTAGAGCTTGTGTGGTGCAGCGCCTCCCTGCAAAGATTCAATGATGATTTCTTTGTTTCTTTGCAGGGAGGTGCACTGCTAGAAGAGAGGGCCCTCCTGTCACGCTCAATCCAGTGCTCTGCAATCTCGTTTCTGCGGTCCGCCTCTCCACTCTGTGGAGTGAAGCCCTGAAATGCCTTCGTTTGTCATTTCTTTCCACTGCTGAATGTTCGCATTTGTAATAACCTACTGCCGAACGAATAAATGTATTGAATTAATTTCAGAGAGGTTTTCTAGTGGTGCTTCGAATAATTGTCAGTGGTATCGAGAGGAGGTCTCAATTGATGGTCATATTGCAAAGAAAGGTTTTTATAAAACTTGATATCGGTGTGAGGTTATTAAGTGTTGCAGCCAAAACGGGTTGCCCGTACTTTTATTCATTGGTTCTTTTACCTCTTGTCGGTGTCGCTCTTGAATTTATTACTGCATTGGGTGCTGATTTTATTTGTGGAACATCTCTCTCTCGTACATTAAAGCGATTTGCTGTGAATTTCCAGCGCTCGGTTTAGTTTCGATTATTAGCGCATCTTTTTTTCTATTTTTCTGTGTTCTGTAATACAATTTCTTGGCAATGGATCGTTGGTATTGGACGGAAACATCTCTCTCACCTGGCGAAGTGAACAAATTCTCTTGCTCATGCAAGCGCCTTTACGACGGTGATGATAGAACGGCATTTGAAGACGGCAATTTGAGCGTCACCAACGCTAGGCTGTTGTGGAAGCATCCATCCAAGTCCAAATGTTTAGGACTTGCGTTAGCAGCAGTCGTGCTTGTAGAGGAGGAAAGCGGCAGTTTCATTTCGAGTGCCAAATTAGTGTTGCACATGAGCCCGCGACCGTCTGACCAGCCTGCCGGTCCTGTTGGTTTCAGCTCCAACTCGCACATAAAGATGGCACTCAAGCAATCGGACCTACAGTCCTGCGTAAGTCATCTGAATGCGGCGCTGGCAGACAGAGCTTGGGAATCCGCCAGCTTCCGCAACCTCTCCTTGAACTCTCCAACTCGTGTAGCAGGACGGAAAGCTCCTCGTGCCGGCATTTTAGGCATCGAAAGAGCTTTGGAGGCTAAGCAGCAGGCTGCTAACAAAAGCATCTCGGCCGCTTTTGAAGACCTTAAACAACTCATGACTCAAGCGAAGGAGATGGTTGCTCTGTCCCACAACATCGCAGCTCGAATCAAAGAGCAAGGCCATGACACTTCATCTGACGAAACTACTCAGTTTCGATCTTGTCTTTTAAGCTTGGGCATTGACGACCCGGTAACGCGTGATGCTGTCGGCTCCACCAACGAATACCATAAGAAATTAGCTGGTGAAATTGCCTCGGCTCTCGAAACGCCCGTACGAGAAGCCGGTGGTGTGATGCTTCTTTCAGAAGTCTACTGTCGCATCAACAGAGCCCGAGGCTTGCAGTTATTGTCTCCAGAGGACGTTTCAAACGCCTGTTCCTTAATGAAGACATCCGAGTATCCGCTCACGTTGCAAACTTTCCAGTCAGGGGTGCAAGTGTTGCAGCTGTCCTCGATGAACTCAAAGAAACTGGTTAAAGATACCCGGGATTTGCTGGAAGTGGAGTGTGGAGGACGAGATGGGTTTGGGGAGGGCAAGTGGAGAGGAGTGTCTGCTGGAGAGGTGGCGAGGCTGGCGGGATTGCCTCTCCTGCTTGCCAAAGAGCGTCTCCTGCTGTGTGAGCGGGAGGGCGCTGTTCTGAGGGACGAGTCTAGCCAGGGTCTCAATTTTTTCCCTAATTACTTTGATGCTCTCGAAACGTAGTCGATTTTTCTTAGGGACGAGTCCAGCCAGGGTCTCAAATTCTTCCCGAGTCAGGTACTTCGAAGCTCTCAAAACGTAAAAAAGTTTCTGTAGAGAGGATTTCTTAGGAATGAGTCTAGCCAGGGTCTTGATTTTTTTCCGGTTTACTTCAGTGTTCTCGAAGCATAGTTGGCTTTTCAAGCAGTCAAACGTGTCCTGCTCGAGCCTTGACGTTTTCACAATCACTGCCTGCAGGTTCTAGAGGAGTATAGTATTTATAAATTATGAATTTATTGCTTATGTTGAAGTGGTATTTCTTCGTTACGCAGTGAGCCAGTATATCGTTGTTCATTTATAGTAATGGATTGATGGCTCCAATGAGGTATCGAATGGCTATTGAAGTTTGACTAAGAAATATCTTTTTCTGGAGATGATCGCACAATAGTTGCTTCTCTTATAAATTGCACGTCGATGCTCTATTCCAACTCCTGAGTGTGAACACTGAAAGCTAGCGACGCTTATGTGCATCATTTTGTCCTGGATCAGCTTAGCGTGTATTCGATTTAGTGCTCGTGTTGTATTACAAGCTGAAGAGATGAACGTATTTGAACAGCTCTTAGTCATATTTTTAAAAATATATTCGAGCTAAATAAACTAACATAAGAGTAAAATTTACTGCTGTTCACGGAAGTCCAGTGCAACATGTGTTCTGCCGGCAAAGTACTCCGTTTTTGCTTGAATTCTAGAGATGTAGGTAGGTACATATCTATCACAAAAACGCGGTATCAGAATTACGTAAAGTGTGGAGATGATCAGTTTATTTTAAAATTTGAAGAAAATCATCTTTAAAACGAATTTGCGGCTTTTATGTCACTATGTACGCCAGATGTAGCTTGCACTTACTGTACATTCCTAGATGTGACGGGTAACAACTCACTTTATGTCTCGGTTATACTGTTGAATCCTAAAATGAACAGTTCTTGCAGCCCTGACGTGACGGATTACTCATAGCAACACTGAGCTCAATCTTGCGCCAGTTCTGCTCGAAAGTGGAACCGAAATGATCACTGGTAGGAAGTTTCTCATTGGTTGTATCAAGATATTTATCGGTTCATTGAGAGGCACAATAATTAGGATATTTATATTTTGCATCATCTGTGATTAAAGCTATTATTTGAATGAAGCTGTTACACTGTTATTTCGAGAATTCTTACTTCTCTTCTTGTTCATTTTCAATTTTGCATGATCAAGCTCTGGAAGCTATTTCAATGTGAGATTTTTCTCTTTAGTGTGTAGAATTCAGCCCTGTGTACGTCCACAAGCGCATATTGGGAGCGAGAGTACTCATTGACCTCGCAAAGGAGGTTGTTTACTTGGTAACCTAGCGTGAAACTATTTTCGAAGGAACCTCATCTGGCCTGTTACAAGGAACTAATTTAAATTTATAACGTCTCATTTCTTGAGAAATTTTAAATTTCCCTTTCTATACAAGTAAAGTTGAGTGCAGTACTTAAATTCTAATCCCAACGTGTGCATTACAAGAGCCCGTCGCTTAATTGCAACGACTTTACTGTGTCAGGTGAATTTTACTTTTGCTGGGTCGTGTTCACTTGGGGCGCACGCTGTCTTTCAGATACTCCGGCCAAACTATGGCTATGCATAAGTTCAGAACGCGACTAGAATGCGCATACAATTTAAGTTAGCTTTGTTTTTGCCGTTGCTGGAGTTCTTTTGTTATGAGTCAAGTACTCGTAAGTCATTTGTAAGTTGTATTCTATACTTTCTTTTTGTAATCTAAGTAAGTTGAGTTTCAAACGAGTTTGTATAAGGAGCTCACATGTCAAAAAGTCTTCGTTGGGCTGGTGTGTCAGTGAACGTTTCCATTAGCATTGCGTTACATTTTTTTCCTCACGATGCACACTATTTAGTTTCTTCTGTATACGCTTCCTTTATATCTGATTTTAGCTGTAAAAACGAAAACGTCTCGTAATAGATTCGCAATCGAGAACTAGAAACTCGTAGATGTTTGCCATCTGCGGCGAGGAGGGCATCGCTGGCTCACTTTTTTCTGACTTAACTGCTGTAACTTTTTTCGACCTCTGGGACAAAACATTACTGATTGAGGCCCGCGAACTCGTGCTTTTCACGGCCACAAGTCTCCCTTACCGTTTCACACCCTGCAATACGTGAGCATACCTCCAAAAATAAATGCTTTAGTACTTTCACTGCGCAAGCATGGGGCTGTACCCAGAAATAGTATGCCTAGGTATCAATTTTAATGTCTGCAGTAAAATTTTCTATATTTTTAAAGCAATAAATTGCCTTTTCAACGANAGGTATCAATACCTAAGATTTTTTTATATCTAAATGCTTCAGTGTGCTTGTCGGAATTTTCCCTTTCAGCAACAAAAATTAATCTTTCGTCTCGGCCTCAAAGGGTTAACCATATTTCGAGTCGACACTCACGTAATTGATTCGTGCATCTACAAATTAGGCTTTTTCGACCAAAGCGAATTGGTAGTGTAATGATGTTTGTACGTAATAACGTGGGATTTTGTCTGTATTAATGCGTCTCTAGGTCAAGTCAGTCCTGCTTAACTGAGGGAAAATATCCGTGGCACACACATCCATGCACAAGGAGGCTCGAAAGGGCTTTATATGGAGACTGTAGAGCGTCATCGAACGAAACGAACGAATTAGTGGAGTGAATGCATACCTAATGAAAACTTCATCTTCTGCTCTCCGAAATAGATCTGTTTGAAATATGATCTAGACATGGGTCCTCGAGATGCGTTTTTTTTAAGCACCATTTAATTTGAGTTTAAAATGTTTAACTGCAAGTATTTGAAATCTGTGCTTTCGGCGCATATAGTTTTCTTTGAATTTTGCCCTGGTACTATAAGGGGAGCTTACTACGTGCCTTGGAATATTTGTAACGAACAGTTGAACTTACAGTATCGACGAAAATTGAAGAAATTTATACACTAAATAATTTTGTTTGCTTGTAGGCACAGTGTACAATGTGAGTAGCGTTCTTGCTCGGCCCAAATTGTTCATAAAATTCTGATGCGATCAACTTGATTTTGATTTCAATTTGGAGAAAACGTAGCGATGGAATGACGGTCTTGGTACATTTAGAAATTCCGCTTGTGCAGATGGAGTGTTATGTTCACATCTTGCAACGTAAATGCAAAGCTGCCCGATGTCTGATTTGAAACAATTTATTACCACAAGTGTTACATCATTTAAAGATATTACAAGCCTGGATTTATTATACCATTATAATGGACAGTTTTTATACATAGATACTTCTGGGCCCGAATAAGTTCAATGATTTCAAGGGCATCCTACAGGACCTTATGCTAAGCGTACATATACATGTACATGTAAATATCTTAATGAACTTATACATAACTTATACACGATTGATCAAGTCCAATTTATTGAGCGGAGAAAATAAGTAGATGGTTTAAAATTAAAAATTTATTCATGTCAAGTTAATAGAGATTTCATTCTATAATAAACTTTGAATTGTTTTACTTGTATACAATATAATTTAACATGAAATCGACCTGTTGCGCTGTAAAATATTTGACGTACGATCGATATGTGTGAAGTTCAAATGCGGAATATTAAGGTTTAAAAGACTGATGAATTCTTCATTTTTGAAACGAAAACGAACGTTTTGTCTCCTGCTGGGTGAGATAGAAGTGCTTTTAGCGATAGAGGTGAGAGCTCGATCCAATGTTATCACCATTTCACCAGTGCACGTCCTCGTGTCAGAGGAGAATGATGACAATGATCGTTTAGTGTACCCTCAGGACCTGGCGCTTCACTGAAATATAATTTTGCTGGTTTATTTCTTTATTTCTTGCTTTCTAACTGGATTGCTTGTGCGAACGCAGATGAAGTAAGTCAGTAACGCCGCGGTCGACGGTTTTTTAATGCCGTGGTTCGGGAAGATAATTAGCATAGTATCTTTCATAGACTTGATGATTGAAGTTCATGACAGTTTCAAATTACAACAAATGAATTTTTACGGACAATACTCGGTTTTCAATAATAATCCTTTGTTGTGTTTTATTTTAGTAGTTAGTGTACAGTAGATTAGCAATTGTGATTCCACTCATCTCCTCACTTGGGACTCCTAACACGAGACCATGGCTGGCAGGTCGGTCAGTCTCAGCAAGCTGGGCTTAGATCTTTTTCACAACTTCGCGGGGATCTAGTTGTCTTTAGAGTCGAAATAAATGTCTTACCATCAAATTTTGATATCGAAACCTATTTTTTATTGAATGAAATATTTTCGCTTGGACTTTTGGGCCTCATTATTATATCGCATGCAAACTATAGGTATATGTTTGTCTAAACTACTTGATTTCCTTCCTATTGTGTTTTCTGTTCTATTTTTGAAGCTAGCATCTTTTTCTTCTCTGATCAATTCTTTATGAAGTGTGATTTGTTTTATGAAATTTCGACTCTAATGTAAAGAAGTATTATTTAATCGAGTTTTTCTGTCCTAAGTTTAGTTTTATACAAAAGCGTTAACCTCATAGCATAGCTAAATCGTCGCACAAAATACCCTAGTTGAATGTTTTTTCTTTGTTTTCTTAACTCAAAGAGAAGCAGTACGCTGACGGATAGGAAAATCGATGGTAAGTAACCTAAAAAACGTACTCTGATATCTAACATAGTCAGATACCGTGATATGTACCTTATTTGATTGGAACATTTATTGCTGAAGACTTTCCCAAGTACTGGAGTTAGTCGAGCCTTTTTCTATTCTTTCTCCTTCCCTCTATAAAGGGTGTTAGGGAAAAACGGTACAAAATTTCACACCTACCAGCACGTAGCAAATTAAACACTTTAGCCTCTATGAAGCATCGCGAAAAAAAGTTGATTTTTAAAATATTTGACCAAAACCTTTAGACCGGTGAGTTCTAGATTGTTCCAGTTTACACAGTAAGGTAACTTCTTGCTTACCTATTTACTGCTGTTTATTCTCTATTGTGACGCGGCGCTGGTAACGTGGTCCCCTGAACAAACGCATGAATGGCACATATACACCTTGCTTATGGTGCTGCTAATGGTAACGTCAGACGGGCAGCCAGGCTATGCCTAGAGCGTTTTTCAAACTGTTACATACCTGGTCATACAATGTTTGTTTTCATATTTGCAACAAAGGCTACGTGACAACGGAAGTTTTGAAATAGACAGACTAGATGCTAATCGTCAGACGTGCATATGTTGAAGCATTACTAGACCATTTTCATCGTAATCCAAGAGCTAGTATGCGTGCAGCTGCCACAGCTCTCGGATTGCAGAACCATTGGGGAGTTCAGAGTGTATTGAATAAAAAAAATTATCCATATCATTTTCTACGAGTCCAAGCATTGAATCCAGAAGATTAGGAACGTTGAGTGCAATTCGCAATGTGGAACCATATTAAAGAATTACAGAATCCCAATTTCTCGGAAATTGTACTGTTTTTGGATAAGGAAACTTTTACCAACAACGATACAGTTTGAACGTTTAGGCTGGTATCTCGTGGTACTCCATTGTTGGACCTTACATTATGCTATCACCTCTCTACAGAAATAATTACAAAGATTTTTAGAGAAGGAATTCCAAGCTACTCGAAAATGTACCATTAGCTCTGCGAAAACAAATGCGGTTCCAGCAAGATGGGGTCCCGGTACACTTTTCATAATGTTCAGAATTACCTTCAATGTTCAATTTCCCAATAGATGGATTGGTCGAAATGATCGTGTTGCTTGGTCGCCGAGATCTCCCGACATGACTCCACTCGATTTTTTTTGCGGACTTATGAAAGGCCTTGTTTGTTCAACACCTGTGATCTCGTTGCAAGAATTGCAGTAGCTTCTGACGATATTTCTGAAATGCCTTTTCACAATATCAGATAGTCCTTGAAAATCGAATGTATCACGAGTGCTTCGATGTGGGTGGTGGCGACTTTGAACAATTTTTGTAAAGTTAACGTATAAATAAATTATTTGTGGACAACTTTGTTCTTAAATTTCCTCCTTTCAGACATTACGCTGCTAGTATCTCAAAACAATAATTGTTCGCTGTGTTTCATGTAAGCAAAAGTGTTAAATTTGCCACTCACTTTCAGGTAGGTGTGAAATTTTGCACCTCGTTTCCCTGAAACCCTGTATATACTTTTTTAATGAAACAGCTTTGTTCTACTGACTTCGTACGGCTGTCTTTAGTAGTGTCGTAAACCTTTGGGCTCTGACAAATCCTAGTGAATCCGGTAAAGAAACCAAAATTGAATTCACCTTCGGAAAAAATAGCCGTTTGCGTTTGGTGTGAAGCTGTTTTAACAACTAATGATGTGATGCAAGTAGCAGAGCATCCCGTCGATATTCGTTCATTGCCATTTTCTTTCATTCCATAAATATGACAGGGCATCGCATTCAGTCCCTACTGTTTGAATACAGTTCTTCTCCATCGGGAAATTCTCCGAGACATTAATTTCTATGTGGAATACGTGTAATATTTTGGCTCGTATTATGCTAAAGCCGATAATAACTTCTTTTCTCACTAGATTGGAATGGATACAATTTGTATCGTGACTTTCTGGGAATCTAAACTTTATTTTTAAACACATTAGTGTTGTTCGTATGGAAATTAAAGACTTTTACAGCGACTTCATAACGGTAAATTTTATTCATATAATTTTTTAGCATTTTAATTTATATTTTATAATAGTATATTTTATTTGATTTACCATTTTATGTCCATAGCCACCTACTTTAATGCATTATGTACTCGCAACGTTATAGGAGGCAAGGAAGTTGAACCCTCAGAAGGGAGAGTTAACGGACAACTGCTGATACTTTGGGGACTTGAGAGCACTTGGTGGATGGGAGGGGGGGATGTAAGATCCCTGGTTCCTAGACATGACTCACGCGCAGCATGGCTGATGGCACTTGATCTCGTCAGAAGCCATTGGAGTAACACCTCGTAAGAGTAGCACTTACTACTCACAGAAGAATCGGCTGTGCTTGTTGTTGGAAGCTAGTGGTGAGTATATCAGTCACGTCCAAAGTTACGGACCAAATGTTAAAGCTGTAACATTGAGAAAAATATGAGCTAAATTTGCCTAAAATTGTTACTGAATGTAAACATGTCCGGTACTTAGATTTTTAGCAAATTTCCAGGCTACCAGCAATAATACAATAATGGTGATGAAACTTTTATTGATGGGTGTTCAAAATTAAGGAACAAAATCTACTTTTCAATTAAATATGAAAGCAAAACGGAACACAAATGGTTATTCTTCTATATGCTAATACTCGGTTGTTGTTGCTTGTTTGGTCTCTCTGTCACGCTCTCAAAGATTTAGATAGGAGTAAATTCCCGGGTCTTGATAATTTAACATCATGTGTCCCGCCATTTTTGGCGAGGTGCGTCCGCTAGTTTTCAATACTTATTACTGCGACCCTTGTTTCAATCTATGCGTTCAGGATTTTACCAAATCCCGACGTTTGCTAGATCTCTCTTCATGACATTTTCTCCTACGAGTCTTCCGTAAGTTTTGTATGAGATTCGTGTGCGGGCTATTAGAAGGTCAGTGAGTAACCTCTATTCGTTGTTCCTTTATACGAGGGTCATTCATAAAGTAACTTCCATTTATTTAAAAAATGGGAATAAAGTTAGAAAGTGGTTCTACAGTATTTTTGAAAGTGCACACTATTTTATTTTTACACATAGTTTCCGGTCACATTGTGACACTTGTTGCGTTTGACGAGCTTTGAAATTTCACAATCATAGAATTTGGTAGCCTGGGACTGAAGCCGTTATAACTTATGGCAACTGTCTTCTGGACAGAAAAGGTAGTTTTCTAGTGGAGTTCGTAGAGAGAAGTGCCGAAATTAACGCTAAACGTTACTGTAACACGCTAAGAAGCTCGAAAAAGGCCATTGAAAACAAATGTCGTGGCATGTAGAGCTCATGTGATTTTCCTGCATGACAACGCTCGTCCGCATCCAGCGCGGCGCACTGCGGCCTAACTGCAAGAGTTCAACTGGAAAGTATTTGATCACCCTCCCTCAGCCCAGATTTAGTGCCTAGCGATTACCATCTCTTCTTTTACATCTCTTCATTTCAAGTTTTCACAAATTTTCCTTCATACAAACTGTTTACTCTCACTTCCAAATGCATTAAATTTGAATCCGTCACTGAAAAATATCTTGTTCCCAGTTTTTTGTCCAGTTGCCGTTTTTGTATGCAAATGTCAATCTTTCAGCCTGGTTCTTTTTACTAGTCAATGTCTTTTTTCCACGGAGATCTTGCATAGAAGACTATTTCTTGCAATTTTCTGGACTCAGTTTGCCGTGACGTCATCTCCAATTATTCAAGAAGTGTTAGCCTCTGATAGACAACGGTCTCTGAATGCCAGGCGTTGCATAACCCTGTCTTCTTCTGTTGCTGTAGTTTTCCTGGGTCTGCCCGGCTTCCTTGGGTTGGTTCACCTACAAGTTTCATTATTGAGTTTCAGAACTTGGCTCACAACATTTTTAGAACGATTAATTTCTAAAGTTATTTGTTTAACTGCTGTTTCGATTTACATGCTAAAAACTGAACCTTACACAATATACACTCGTTTGCCTATGTATGAACTGCGTTTGATTTTGCGCTGCAAATGTGAGTGGAGGTGATGAATATTCATGCTCAAAAATCTACATAATGAAAGGTGTGAATGGAAGTTGAAAGAAAATAGAAATTTGAATACATTCAGATAACGTTCGGCATAGTTCCTATATTTTGTGCATTTTTCGTTAGTTTATCAAGCAGTTTCCCCCCAGGGGGCATAAGATAGGCCATAGGCAATAGAGGTAGGTTAGTTAGGTTTGCCTATCCTATGCTATGGGGACTAGCGCCCCCAGGGGAGTACTGCTAGGGTACCTCAGCTTTAGATAGGCCTTCAGGACTTCTGTCTTTCGTGCCCACTTTGCTTCCTTCCGTTTTCATTCCTTCTTCGCTATTTCTTATTTGTCTTTTCTTGCTCTTCCTTCTTAACTTGCTGTTTCTATGCGCAGGGGATCTTGTGTGGGAACACACCCTGTGCATAGAATCCCCGTTCTCCTAAGTCCATACTAAATGGTCCCTACTCTTTCGGTGCGAGATAGACTGAGTTTCTGAAGCGCTGCTTTCACTACTACTACAACTACAACTTATCAAGCAGTCGAGTACGAAATCGCTCGTAAATCTCGCCAATATCGCCGGCTCAGTTTTAAACTTGGGCCGTTTTCGAAGACATGATCTAGCGCTAACCAGGAAAACCGAAAACTTGTTGAGCGAATTTTGGAATACTTTTGAATTTCATTATGAGTATCTTTTTCGGCCTAAATGAAACTCAAATGTGCCAGCGTAACTGGGTTATCTGTTTACTCATTTTGTAGCACCGTTGTAGGTTGCGATTATTAACAGCTCATGACCTTTTGATCTTACCATATATACTAACTTAATGGTAACTGTTTCCTATAGGGTTTTTAACTCTTTTGGGGAAAATTCTGCTTAACGCGAATGAAATTAATGCTTTTAAAATATGTTGTAAATTCAATATGATGACTATTCAGTTAGGGGTTGAATTCGTTAGGTGTGAAAATGATTTAAACACTAGTAGAAGCTTCGTGTGACGAAGTTTTCACGTGCAATTGTAAACTGTTCGTAAGCAAGAAAGACTTCGTGTAGCGTGACCTAAATTCTACAACTGCGTCGCGATGCAAACGAACCTATTTTTGAGAGGGTTTATTTTTGAAAGCTTATGACGTATTAAAATTGAGGTAAAATTGTACTTGGCTTATACTCAATCTAAACCGATCTCAAATAATATTAACTTTTTGAGTTGATTTCATGCACGTTACTCGTGAGGTTTTTATTTCGCTCGCCGACGTATGTGAGGATCAGTATCCTACTGACGCTTTCGTGCTGATTTGATGCGTCCACAACCGTGCACTAATGCAGGTGATGTTCACCCAGGGCGTAGAGCGCATGGCCTTCAGGAGCTTCATGGAATCCATGTCATCTGGAACGAGCAACTTGAACTTATAGACTTGAAACTTGCGTGATACTGAGCAGCCTCTCTGCCCTAAACGTCTGACGTTAGGGAACTCCATCCTATAATACTAAACAATTGGGTCGACTTAATTCCTGGGAGTCAATTTGGTGACGATGGCGTCGGCCTCCAGCACGTCAGCCAAGAATCTCTTTGTGGACTCGAAGAGGCGCTTGGGTGAAAGAGTTCACGTCAACGTCAACAACATGGCGTCCATCTGTCGCCAGATTCTGCGGGGCTCCCAGTCGGCTGATCTACTCACGAAAGCGGCACGCAACATGGCTCTCCAGGTATTACATGCTGCGGAGTCTCATGTTCTCAACACATAGCTTGCAGGGTTGGGGAGAGCTGCGTCTAGTTAATTTACGTTGCGTTTCTGTGCCCGCCCATTTTTTTATTTTGCTCGCGATGTTGTGTTTTGCTTGTAAAATTTTGTGCCAAGTTAGTGATTTTAAGTTGTCTTTCCTATCTCGCTCACGTGTGGGAGACGACGCATGTAGAATTTTGCGCCACTTTGATCAAAAGAAAATATGAATCTTCCGAAGTTTTGCCGAATGTGGCATGGCGTACCTGTAACTGCGAACTTAGTTTTATGCATCTGATATGTTGCATGCTGCGGTTAAGTAAATGAGACGAGTCTTTCGAATATGTGAAAATATTTCTTATTGAACTGCAGTTATTGAAAATGACAGTCGAAGGTCGTAACTCTGTGGGTATACTACATATATATAATTTCTAGTGCTGGTGATACCGGTATCAAATATTTTTCTTCAAAACGTAAACGCATAATACGTTTGAGTAGAATTTAGTATAAATTCTGACTGCGAATCCGTACGATAAATGTATTTTATCCGTGAATTATCTGACGAACAGTATGCATAAAACATAGGTATGTCGCAATTCTGGTGGCGATCTGCTCACAATCAAGGTTCTCGTTTAGAATTATTTCTTTTACTCTGCATGTCGATGTCTAGAACGTTCACGCCTGTATCCTCATGTTTTTTTTTGCACAGAAATTCCCTCATGTCGAGGGTTAAAATAAAAGTTCGGTTTATTGGTTATGCATACCAAATCGAAACTATTGCACTGCTTTCTCCGTAACCTACGTGGTACATTCTGATGTTAACCCTGTACAGGTAGACTCGGTTGTGAAGGAATCGTTTTTGTCCCTCGGTGTTTCACTTATTCGCCAGTTACTGAGTTTGAGAGTTTGACCAAAGGCATCGATATTTAAAATTTCATAGCTTGTCATAACTGGTGAAGAGGACTGTTTCTTAGAGGTTCGGCGGTTATGTTGCACCAAACATTTCACTGTCAAAATTCGTATTTTACTAAGACTTGACTGATATCAATTCTTGTACTGAAAACATGAATGACTGTTTATTGAATTACTGTTGTGAACGAATAACATTGATTTGGATGAACTGGCTGTTATCGTATTGTTTTATCACTAGGATTGAATAACACTATTGTACTACCGCTTTGTATGCGTGTGGAGAAAAAGTAATAAATTGGGATTCGATTTTGATCATATTGGCGAATAGACATTAAAACATAACAAATTATTCAGCATGAATACAGTCGTTCACGGCTACTTTTGTTCTCTTGAAAAGAAAGTAAATTTCAAGATACATTGGGGACTAAGTACTAACCGTGATGTGTGTAGTACAATTTTCGAGTTTCACGCATGGGCAGGGAGATATTCAGTCGTTCCCTACTAGTGATCGGGTCCAGCAAACAACCGCTGTACAATCGTCTCCCGCATAAAGCGCTATCAGCTTGAGTGAACATGAAATAGCACGGAAAATATTTGTGACATAAGATGAGGCAAAGAAACTTCTATTACGTTATGTTTCGACCATATTGGCAGGAGTTTCAGAACAGGTAACCCGTTAAGCAAATCAACCCATTCAGCAGTAACCATTCAGAACAGTACAAAATTCCTGTTATGCAGCAACATTTTACTATCTTAAGCAGTGCAAACTCAGTTTCTGATTTGCGTATTCTTGAATCCCTGTTCATTAGTAGATTAAACCTTAACCTTAACGACCTGCAGTCGTCATGCCCTCTAAAAATAGCTTCTACTTAGCAGTGTAGTCTCTTTGTTTCCTGTTTCTTGCTTTTTCGTTTTCGTTCGTTTTCTAAGAATTCATATTTTCTACTTGATTGCAAAATTAATTCCGTCAATGCATGTATATATTTGTGCGTTGTTTCAGACAACTGATGATGACCTTAGTAGTCGAAACGTTCTATTTTTTATAGATACGTTTTTTCAATCAATTGTCTTCGCTATAACCTTCATTTTAAAGTTATGCCGTGTGTTGCAACCCAACCTAATAAACTCTATTTTTGCTCCTTGAGATCGTTCAATACAAATTTGGCCTTATGGCAGGGTGCATTATATTTCAACATTTGAAGGATTTCGGTCCATAACTTTCTACCCTAAAATTTTCCGTAGATTTTCAATGGGGTTCTTATCTGGACTTTGAGCAGGGCAGTCCATGACCTCTATTTTTTGCTCCTAGGGGTAGTCCTATGAAAGCTTGGCCTTATGGCAGGGTGAATTATCCTGCCTAAATACAAGTTTATCAATACCGTAATTTCGTAACACTAGAACACACCATGGTTCTCTAACAAGTTCTTGTATATCCGAGCATTGACTCTAGTATTTAAGTGCACAAGAGGGGACGTATAATGCTGGGAAATTATTCCAATGATCATAACGCTGCCTCCCCCAAATTTAAAAGTCTTCTTGATGCTGTTTTCATTCAAAGATTGGCCTCTTCGCCTTCTTACATATTGCCATCACTTTCAAAAATATTGAACTTCGAGTCGTCACTGAAGAAAACTTTTCACCAGTCATTTTCTGACCAAAGCACATGTTTTTTTGTTGCTAATGCCAATCCTGCTGCTTTGTTTTCTTATTAATTAAGGGCTTCTTCTGAAGAATCGGAGTGAAAAATCCAATTTTATTAGAGCGTCTAAAAACACTTTGTCTGGAAACGTTAATTTCATTTTCAACTTATTTGGATATTCCACTTGCAGTTTGAAAGCGATATTTCAATGTAATGCGTTGCAACATTATGCCCTCTTTAGCTGTAGTCTTCCGAGGCCTTCCAGGTTTCTTCCCACTATTGCTGCTACCAGTGTTGTTATATAACGTTAAAATTCTGCTGGTAATACTTTTCGAAAGGTTTACCTTAACTGCAATTTGCTCAATTGTTTGATTATCCTTTCTTGGCTTCTCAATTTCAGATTTAACAGAAACATCTACCATAACTCGTTTAGGCACGGTTAGCTAACTGCAGCGATTATAAAAACCGTCACATTGCTGACTTTCACATTACTTTATCGGAAATCCGGATCAATGATTTTTAAAATGCATTTCTTTTAATTTGTTCCGTAATTTTGGACACTTCAAAACAATAAATATTTCAAAACTTCCTCTGTTTATTTTCGAACAATCTTAAAATGCGAAATATTCGAGAATAAAGATAGTTTATCTTCTGTGAAAATTTGATAAAATTTGCTACGCTGACTACAGAAATATTGTAGTTTTCCTTTTTGTTCCCTCGTTTTGGACGCCCTGCAGGCTCAGATGAGCTCGTGATCGGTGCCTCCAACAGAGAAAAAAGTTCATTTTCGAAATGAGCGTCATTCAACCGGCCAACGATACTAGGCTGTGTGAGGACATGTACATATAACTTGGGATGTGTAACCTACCAAATTCTATCAATTTGCCATAATTAGATGCTTATCCACTACTTTAGACCTTAAAAGTTTAGAATTTTAAATTATTTGGGAAAAGTGTCAACACTAATGCCTCAACCTATTCATTGTTTTGTTAGTTCTAATTTTTTATTCATCGTCTTTCAAGTTCTCTTTGAATGTACTAAGTTTTTTTTATTTTTTTATTTCCCTTGTTTTAGACTTTGTAGTTATACTTTTTCCTTTCCAGGAGGCATAGGATAGGGTTAAATTAATTAGGTTTGTCTATCGTATGCTATGGAGTCTATTGACCCCAAGAGTACACTGTTACGTTACCTCAGCTAAAAATTTGCTCTCAGAGCTTGTGTCTTTCGTTCCCAGTTTACTTTCTTTAATTTTCACACCTTCTCCGCTATCTCTTCTTTGTCTTTTCTTCTTTCTTTTTAATTCATTGTTTCTATGCGCACTGGATCTTGAGTGGGAACACACCTTGTGCGTAGATTCCCTCCTTTCTACAGGCCATACTAAATGGTCCCTTCTTTTTCGGTGCGACAGACTTAATCATAGAAGCTGAGCAATCTATACCACCACTGGTACTATTTTCTTTTCGTTTACGATTTGTGAAATTCAGAACTACCGCTTTATTCCGATGCATTTTAGTTTTGTTATTCTAGCCATTTTATTAGTAGTGAAGTTGAGAATTTATAGCAATATTTCCATAGTCTGAGTATAAATGGTGTTGAAGTTCAGTTACCGCTCGTAGGATCTTTCGTACAAGATTTCTGTTATCATTTGCAAATTTGTAAGCGCCTTTGTGTGATATAGGGTGGTTAAATTTGAAGGGCCGATGTTGATTTTCAATAAAACACAAATTAGGTTCATAATAAGCCTGAATAACTTTAACGCGTAGCTCGATTGTGTATCTTACCATGGTTCAAATTGAATTAGTCTGAAATAGAGAAATGTCAAATTAAATGCATAAAAAAACTTGACGTCTAGGTGTGGTTCACATTCAAAATCGGCCCTTACAATTTAACCACCCTTTATAACTAGAATGGCCCTATTGCGTTTCGATGTTTTCTTTCTGTGTGTTGTTTTATTCGGCAGTAATATCTTTTGGGTGCTGAATTTTTGTTGGCTAATCTTGATAAATGTCAGATGTATGTGTACGCAATGCTCCGTGGATTATTGCAGTATCTCATTTTATGATTTATTTAATTGACTTGAATTATGTGGTTTGATTTCTCAATATTTGAGAAGTTGTGTTAGTGCTTCTGCTGTAATTATTTTTTTGACTTAATTTCTACAAGTTTGAAAAGTTTCTGATGATTTTTTGTTTTCACCGAGACTTTTGTACGAGCACATGTTGTATAAACTTTATTTTCGAGGCAGCTTTATACAAACACACAGCATTAGTGATTGCGTGAAGGTATAAGGTATCCATAAATGTTGTGCTTTTGAGTTGAATCATTGCTTGCGCTGTATAATTTTCTTAGACTTTTTCTCTATGAACGCCCTTCTGCGCCGCGCGGAAATTCTTGAAGACTTCTCTTTAGTATTGTTACTTTGATCTTTTATTGAAATTTTCATTTCACCTACTGAAACGGTGAATGTTCCTATTTTCAACTTTACATGTAAATTTCATAAACTTGTGTTGATGTAATGGTAATGAATTTATTTGTTCAGTAGGTCATACTCCCTCTGGTCTGAAATAGTTGGTCCGTATCAATGTTGAAGTTGGTCGGAAATATTTGCTCCGAAGCAATTGTAATTCTCTTACAAAGGATACTTGCAAAAATACCAGTTGTAACAAAAATTTTATTCTACAACTCTGTACATTAAATTTGATAATGTATAAACATCAATGAATAATATTTTTAATAAG